>APFE030497850.1:67902-111689 GCA_000404065.3 Pinus taeda | reverse complement strand
AAACCCTATAAAAAAACCAGGGATAAGAGAATTCTACTTTTTCAGTAATGATGTTGCGGGGGTGTTGTATAAGTTGAGCATCATAAAGTAGAGAAAAAGTGGCAATGACCTGTGTAGCAACCTTGTCAGGAGTGGAAGTCTTGTCTTGAAATATTTCATTGTTCCTTGTGATCCATGTTTCCGAACAAATAACTAGCGATAAAATCCTATTATTTTTAGGATTTGCTTGCTCCCACCATTGCTTCCAAGCATTGTTGTAAGATGCACCCTAGAAATTTGAGTTTAATCCCAAGTAGTTTCAAATGGTGATTATTTGGTGGAAATGAAAGTATTTCTGGATTCCTAGTGGTGAAAAGTCCAAAATCCCTTCAAGCACTCTCCCCATATTTCCTAGAGTCCTCAACCACCCTTAAGAGGTTGCCCTACAAAACATCATAAAGCCCGTTGAATAATTATATTAACCAGCCATTAGGTATAGGGCCTTTATCCTTCTGAAAACTATAGAGGAAATTTTTCAACATCATAAGTTAGTTTCAGTAAGCATTGATTGTCTTCATCACTCGAAAACCTAGGGAAAGATCAAGCCAATGAGATAGTTTCAATGATGTCACTTTAATAGGGGCCTTGTACAGATTACTAAAGTGGTTTTTTACCAAATTCGTGATATATTTAAACGATTACATTATACCACCTTTCGGATCATCCAATACCCAAATAGTATTGTGTGCTCAGCGACCCTTACAAAACTGCTAAAATAAATTTGTATTTTCATCACCACTCTTCATCCATATTGCTCTACTTTTTTCCCTCCAAGTCTCCTCCTTTTATTCCAAAATGCATGGTTTGGTAGCCTTTATATTAATTATCATCTATTTGTATTCCTCCAACAAATAACTCTTCCCCCCCCCCCCCCCCCCCCCCCACACGACATTAGGAGTTTCAGGCACTCTAACTCTTCCTCCACAGCTTCAAGGTCTTCCTCCTCCCTCTATCTTTTAAGGGTAGACCACCCAATTATAGTATTTTTCACCCTTTTTAGGTTTTCAACAAATTTAACTACCAAAGACACATCCCTGTCAAGGTTGTAAGGGATCCAATACTTAATGACCAAATTTCAGAAATATTTGTCTTTTAAACATGATGCATTGATGTGATAACCCCTTTAGGGAAAATCCCCTCCTCTAGATATTGTAAAGTTGATGTAAATAAAAATATACTAAGCTTATATGGGACACATATTTCAGAGCTTGGGGAGGGAGATTTCTTGGGATCAACAGAAATATCATATTGATTATGTTGTAGACATGGGAAGCTATGAAGCATTCTCAAAAGGGATAGGCCAAGGAAACTAACAAACAGAAACAAGGACAACAAAATATCTCCTTGCAAATACTTACAATAAATTTAGGACAAGAAAATCAGTACATAGCCATGTTGTTAAAGGGATCTCATGTTTGAACATACATAGGTGAGTTTGCCACTTTTGGTAACAAGAAAATAGCTGCCAAAAAAAACAACTAGACTCAGGGGAGACCAGGAAAGGATCATGCAAGGGGGGAAGAGCAGGTTGTTGCACAGAGAGGAGAGTGATGCTTTGTTTGAGGTTAGCTATAAAAGATAGGTTGGGGAAGGCATGGGTAGATATCCCTTAGGATCATAATATTTCCAATGATACATCAATGAAAATGTGAGGGCAAAGGGAAAGGAGATAATACCTTCCAAGAGGTTGAGAGAAGCAGGGTAAAATGACTAAAATTAATAATGATAGAAAGATTTCAATGGGCTGTCGAGAGCGGTTTTTTTCAGTGGTCTCTACACTCCTGGTTAAGAGTATAGGAAATGGGCATCAAATGGTGATTTTTTGGTGGAGATGAAAGTATTTATGGATTCACAATGGTGACAAGTGAAAAAATCCTTTGAGCGCTCTCCCCAAATTTCCTAGAGTCCTCTACCACAAAAAATTGCACAAAAAAATCATCGATAGGTTTCTTTGTTTTCTCACTAAATATATGTGCCTTAGCATTGTAAAATCAACAATCACAACCATCCTCACATGCCAAATAATAATGAACAGAGAAGAAGTGAAGGAGAAACTTGCACTAAATTCACTTGAATTCACAATGTATAATATGAATTTGTAGTAAAAAATATATTTCAGATTTGGAAGTCAGGGATAAGGATAGACCTTCAGCTAAATATATAAATAACTATATTGAAATCTTTAGGTATCATTTCCAAACTGTACATTAGGAATTTGTTCTTCACAATAATTACTTGTCCTTATTAGGGTGATATGGGGGTGTGTTATAATTGAATTTGAATTTGTAAAAATCCCCTTTTCACTTCACGAAAAAATGGATGATGAATAGATTTTCATCCCACCCCAACCTACTTATGAAACATGGGGGTAAATATTCTACCATAAGGAACCGGTCAATCTAATTGGTTATCATCGCATCATAGATTCTCCTATTTCTCCAGGTGGGTTTATACTTGATCAATTCCACATGACAACACGTGTGTTCCTCTAGAATATGGTTGAAATAGTTATATAGGGCATCTATAGGTGTGTGAGAGCCCCAAATTTTAGAGGCCCCTGTAGAGCAATTCAGACCCCCCCCCCCCACACGCCACTAAATTATCAACTTTCACAAAAGAATGAGACATCGACCTTTCCCAAAAATCATTCCTATCCTCGCAAGGCCCATAATTATTAACCACTTTAAGATCCTTCTCTAATTTAGAATAAAAGATATTAACTCCCAAGACCAAATTCGATCCCCAAGAGCCAATAATCTAGATGGGATATTGGTTAAAACCAACTTCCAACACCCCAAACCTTCCTTTTGCATCAGATGCCATAAAACTCTAGTCCTTAATAGAGATTCCAGTGCTCTAACAATCGAATCCCCGTCCCCAAAAGTTTCTTGTAAGAAAATAACATCAGTGTGTTTAGATTGAACCAACCTCCTCAAAGCTAATTTTTGGAGGGGCTAGCCAAACCCTGGCAATTGAAAGAGAAAAAAATAATTAGGTGACCATGCCCAGGGCTCTCGCTTCTCTAAGTGCTCCAACAATAGATCTTTGTCTACCAGCCACTACATCTAGGCTAGCTTTAATTTTTTCCCTTGAGATATTAGATTTCCTTCCGTAGATACACCTTCTAGACTTGATCCGGGAGGAAGGACCTAGGCCCCCATAGCAGAAACAGAGTCCCTCTTCATGCTATTTGATCGAAGGTTATATCAATAAATTGAAACGGAATGTGAAATATACATTATTTATGCAATGAATTTACTTTTTATTATGTGGATAGATAAGTATATTTTCGAATAATGTTTTTATAATTTATAATTAATTATCAATAATTATTAGGTACACAGTAGGGATTTAAACTCCATGGAATATTCTAAAATATTCCTATTAAGATTCCCCTTAGTAAAGTGGAGGTAAATCTCCATGGATAAAAATTGTGTTCTATTTTTTTCAAATGTATATATGCTTCTTTTATATATTAATTCTTCTAACAATAATAATAAAGAAGTAGTCATTTAGTTAGTTTTGTGATTTTTAAAATTTTAACAACCTGAGATGTATTATGAAACAAGTGCCCAGGGGCAACTTAGTCCCTTCCACTCAGACATAAGGCCTTGCATAAATTTTGGTGGGAAAACATAAATAATGGTTGGAAGTAACTCATAGTAAGTATATTTATTTACATTTTATTCATATTCATATTTTGTCCAAAGACTTGCTTAAATTATCGTTGGAAGTAAATGCTGGTAAAGATGTTATTTACTTGAGTATGAGTTGTTTTTAAGGATTTTATTTTTGGATGGTTTTCCAACAAATATTAAGAACAAAAAAATCACTACACAAATATCAAAAAATCATGCATTAGTATTGCAAGTATATCCATAAAATATGGCATAAACTATGTGAGATATTTATCCACATGGCATTATATTGTGCAAGGTTGCAAGAGGACCTTCAAGATATTGTCCAATCGAATGTTTGAAAATTATTTTTTTAAATGATATTGAAAAACAAATATTTATTTTTCTAAGGTAAATATTATAAGTTATACTAGTCAATGGTAAACTAATAATTGTCAACAGGCAAATGGATTGCTAGAGTCCTGCCTTAGCAAGGAATAATAAGTGCTTCGATGTTTATTATGCATCAATTCCTATCAACATTTACCAACCATTTTGTTTATGTATCTACACTATTAATATGTTATATCAACTTTAATGCATATACAATCCATAAAATACACTGAATAAGACAACCTACTCAAATTATACAATGTGTTGTCTTCTTCCTGGCTAAAAAGGAACTTGTGCCTAGGACATCTATTTAAATATGATAAATTGATTCTTTAATTTTTTCCCAGGGACAGACCCTTAGGTGTAATGCAAACTTAGTCCTAGAAGTTTGGAAAACTTGTCAAGTTGGCCTTAAATCAGTGGTTACAATTTACTCTGAAATTGTAGAATAGCAGGAAGACATTAAAAATGATAGATTTTATATAATGGGCTATTACAAAATCTAATATATTAAACCCTAGAAGAAAATATGTATGAAATGAAAGAAGGACATAGTGGTGAAGTAGTGGAGTGCTTAATACACATACTATAACATTCAATTTTCTGGAATCAACTTGATAAACTTTATTCAGCTTCCAAAACAATTTTCACATTAAACAGGTAAAGCCTAAAGCCTTAAAAGTCTCTGAGCCTTCAAAATTCAAAACCCATAACCCCTTCAGTTGTTGGATCCTTGCCCTTTCATCATAACCCCCCGTCCCCTCCCCTTATGTTGTTCTTTTCATGAGATATTCTTTGTTGTTGTTTTCATTTTTATTCCTTCTCTGCTCTTTGATTTTTATTCAATTTTTATTATTTTATTTTAATTTTACTAGTTCTCTTCTAGAATAAAAATAAGATCAGAATGGTTTGGTTAGAATAAGTAATAAAAATCTTTTTAATTAACATATTGCATAAATAAATAAAAATCTTTTTACCAAAACATGAATGAAGGTATTTCAAACATGTGAACTAATTTATCCGGTTACATATAATTAAATAAAGTTAATTATGAATTAACTAACTAATTAGTAACAACTATATTCTTTCTCAATAACTCTTCAATGACTTGAATCTATTTTCCTGGTGGTTCTAATTAGAAGAAATGGTTGCATTTTCAATTATTTAACTAACTAAATTAGTTACACTTTTAATAAACTTTTATTAATTTTTATTATTTCATATACTATTAATATTATAATATTAATATTTTACGCTTTTAAATATAATTAAAATAAGTTATACAAATTAACTAACTAATAATTCTTCAATGTCTTGAATCTATTTTCCTTGGTGTTTTAATTACAAGAAATGTTACATTAATTAACTAACTAAATTAGTTATACTTTTAATAAACCTTTATTATTTCATATACTATTAATATTATAAGTTTCTATTTATCTATATAATTAGTAATTAAATACAATAAATTACCTTTATTCAATTATGGTAATATATATAACATAACTAACTTATAAATTAATGAAGTGATTTCTCCCTGTCCCTATCCCATGGTCCAATCTAATCAAACATAGCCATTTCCTAGTCTATTATAGTTGTTTCCTATTCAAATGTATTCCTTGGATGATCGGCTCTCTCTATTTAACATGCAGCCATGATTTGGTTCTTCAACTTGTCCCGACGATGAACCACACTTGTTGGTTCGAAACGCATCGACCAATGAATGATGATGTGATTTTCGCAGAAACCCCTCTCATAAACTTATTATAGATCACAGAAGCCTAAATTCAACAATTCATAACCCATTTCTATGGATATCCAATATTTTTTAAAATATTACATCAAAAAGTTATAAAAATAATTGTTAAAACTTCCCTAACTTCTTAACTATTAAAAAATAAAAGGCTTTCAAAATTTTCAAAATAAAATCTCTCATCATCAAGAGGTTACATAAGTAGTGGAACTTTGAGCTTGAGAAGGAGCTCTTGGTTCCAAAATTCGAACTTGCATAGGAGTAATTAGTTTTTCACATTTCTTCCAAATCACTAGGTCTAGGAGATTACACAAAATCATTCTCTGATATTCTACCTCTAAATTGGTCAAATTGGCGAAATTAGGCTTCATAACAAATAGTGCTTTCACCTGCCATAAAAGTCGAAAATCTCTTTGCAAGTAATTCACTAGAGTCCTTCCCTTCATACTCCAATATTCTCATGAGTATTGTCCACTTTGCTTTAAGCTACTACTAATTATCTTCCATATAGGTCCCATGAAAGAAAGCTTTCTTGTTGGTCCCGAAATTTAGAAAGTACATTCTGGTTCTTTGATCAAATTTTGGATCAAATAAGGTAATAAATCATTGAATTTCTTTCAGTGTTTTTTCAGTTTGAATATGAAAAAAATTCTACTCAATTACTTTATTAATCTCCACGATTACTACAATTTTTTCTAAAATGTCCAATGCCCTCAACTCTATTACATATTTTTCTTTTAGGTACTTGATCATCTTTTTGGCTTTTGGAACCTCCTTTTGGATATGTTCTTTAATTGTATATATTTCCATTTCGTACCCTTTTATCCCAATTTTATGTTGGGAAATAAAGTGGATTCATTCCCATATAGTATGAATTTCCTAAATTATATTGTCCCAAATGACCTGCCTTTCTTCTATCAAGCACATGTTACTTTTCAACCTCTCCTTTCATTCTTTTATTTCATCTTGTGCCTCTTTTTATATATTTTCCCACTGAGTATTATTTTCATTAGACACATTCAATTATTTTTCCTTTGCTTTTAATTGTTCATTTATTAAATACAAGTCATCCTAAGTATTATTCAAATATCCTTCTAAAATTTTGAGCATTTTCATTGCTTGGGTTAATTTTTTTGTAGGATCCTCTTATTCACTCTGGACTACAATAGTGCAGACATGTTTCTTAATAGAATGTTCCAGGTCCTTTACATTTTCTTGAAGTGTAAGAATTTCCTTATTTCCATCCATCAATTAATTGTTATTTTTCCCTCTCCACATGAGCTAGCTCAACTATTTGAGCATGCTCTGTTCCAGGAATTTTCATTTTTTTCCTTAGAGACTGCATTTCAGATTTTGTGTTCTCTATTAGGGTTTTAATTTCCTCGTCTTTTGGATTGACCCAAATCTTGATTATTACTTTATTTAATTCTTCATTCTACAGATGCAAAGCTCTACAATTGGACTTTTTTTGTTTTATTTTGTTTGAAGTATTTTCGAGGAGCTTTTCTAATTTATTGACTGCTAATAAGTTCTTGTTCAAATCGTTATATAACATTTGTCCTAGCCACTTATTTAGATTTATCTTATCATGTAAAGGATATCAACCACATTCAAACACAAATCTATTGTTTTGAACTCAGGTCCTGAAGGGATGGACTGAACAATAGGGTGCAATAGAGAGAGATTCAACAAGTTTCTTTATAAGTCCATAGTTGAGAGATGAGAGAAATCCTGTTTAATAGGAAGGAATTGTTCACATTGCTAACTGAGTTGTCATATAAATATTTACATTTTGATTTTTGTCTTCAATTCTCTTGTAATATTTTAGTGCCATCTCCATCATAGAAGAAGTTCCTTCAGTTTTGGGCACTACTAACTTTGTGGAATGGAAGAAGTAATGTATTTAGGATTCCCCAAATGTATTTGAAAACCTGGCTGATTGAAAGATTATTTCATTAATTTTGTTTGTACTTCTTCTTCATCTCTTGTTTGGACTTTTGTTTTATTTTGGGGCTACACATCCTCCATTTCAACATATCTTTGTTCTCCAAGGCTCCTTTTTAGATTTCTCTCCTTCACCATAGGGGTCTCAACGTTTATTTCTTGTTGTGTTCGACTAACTAGTCAAGTTTTTTGACTTTCCATCTTCTAAAGTTTTATTCCATTGTCATGGACATATGGAGTAGAGCTGATATCAATTCTTCTATAAAAAATGAAAAAGTGTGGATCATATTCCCACTTTTCACCAACATTAAAATTGAGTTATTTCATCATTTCTTGCACTTGTTGTGGGACTTGTGTAGCTACCCTTCCCATATTTACCCCCTTTTACAAGCACCCAGGGTAAATGTGAGGTTCAGTTCTATTATGACATGACCTGACCTCCAAGTTCCAGTCATGGAAGTGGGGCCTACAATCAAACCAGAAATTGACATCAGTCAAAGACAACAGACCACTCAAGAGGCTACAAACCACCCCAGGTGGTCAAACCCCTAGTTGGAACCCTTTTTCCACTAATCTGACACCCCAACCGCATGCAAAACAAGGAAAGAGTGTGTTTATGAGGCCCCAACCACACACAAAAGCCTACTTCCATGCAATTATGACCTAAATCCTCCAATTTAGTCCTAGTGGTTCCGAGATCTATGACACTTCTCCAGGCCAACCTCTATGCCACTACCTAAAACTTCCTATAACTTTCCAGAATCAAATTTAACGTGATGACAATGTCAAACATTCAAACTTGAAGCCAAAACTTGACCTAGATTTCCTGGTACACATTAGACATTTCATCAAACATATGGTAAATATATAAGTTATAGGTCATGAATACATATTTGATCATAAATCTTTGAACTTCATTTGAGAATCACAAAGAAGGTTTAAGGCCATCTCAAGTAGCTACAACAACACTTGTTATCCCATGCATTCATCAACCATTCAAATACTTATCAAATCATGAACAAGAGACATAGTTAGAGAACTTCATAGAACCATGCTTATAACCAGAATATTAACCATGATAAATCAGCCACCAAATCAAAATAATAACAAGTACAAGTGCTCATAGATAAAAATAGGACAATATCTCTTATTAACTTAGGAAAAAGTCAACCAAGTCAGTGAATTCCATGTACCACCTGACCATAGATTGGGTTGAACCAAATATTTCTTTTAACCAATCACAACAAGTTCATAAATCTTTGAACTTCGTCTGAGAATCACCAAGGAGGTATAATTCCCTCTCAAGTAGTTGCAACAACACTTGTTAGCCCATGAATTCATCAACCATTCAAATACTTATCAAATCGGTAATAATATCCATAACTAGAGCACGTCATAGAACCATGATTATAACCAAAATATTAACCATGACAAATCAACCATCAAATCAACATAATAACAAGTATAAATGCTCATAGATAACAATAAGAAAATAGTCGTATTAACTTATGCAAAATCAAACCAAGTTAAGGACTTCCACATACCACTCAACCATAGATTGGGTTGAACCAAATATTTCTTTCAACTAATCACCCCTGTGCCATATTCCAAGCATGAATTTTGGATCTCATGGGATAAAAAAAGACACAATATATCAACCAGGGACTCCAGAGGTTAAACCACCTCCACCCTCAAACTACCGTGATCTCACCTTAATCGGTCTCAAGATCAAAAAACAAAACCGAGTTTGGATTCCCCATAATTTATTCACCATAGCTTGACGAATTTTCCTGTCTCCACCCACTTGTTGAGGGATTCTCGGAGAAAACCATCTCCAAACCCAACCCTTGGGAATTTATCTGAGAGCACCTCAACTAATTCCAAAACCTTTCGACAATCCAACTCTCATCCAAGAATGAATCCCATCACACCATGGCTATCCAGGAAATGGTAAGGCAAGGTTGAAACCACTTTCAAACTAGGAAAAACCCATGCCAATGACAACAAATGAACCAAATATACAAATGCACATATCATGCATTCACATCTCAGCTAGGAAATCACACTTGCAACCTACTACCTGCATAATCCTCCTACTGAAGCTATTGATCCAACCTTCTTCTTTATTTCCTTTTCTTTCCTTTGCTTTCCTTTATCCAAATCCAAGTGAATGCCAAAATTCTCCAAGAATACTCTAAGTGTGCAAGAGTGTATGAGAGATAAAATGAAAGGAGGTAGCCAAATTGAACTGACAAAAGTTGTGAACTGATCCTCTGATGCCTTTTTATTATTGATGTCTCTCTTTTCTTCATCTTCATTCATTTTTCATCGAATTTCTCTTGCATGCAGATATGTGTCTCTTCACCTTCATTTTCTCCTACTTTCCTTTATTTTCATAAATAAATGCCAAATATTTCCTCTTTGTCAATGCCTTTGTCAATTTCCATAGCCATAAATAAACCAAAAGCGATGCCCGCTATAGTGTTTGGCCAACATTCAGCCTAGAGTATGTGTCCTATGACCTTGGTCTTATTTTTCCTTTATTATCCTTCATTACATGAAAAATTAACCCAAGGTTGTTACAAAATCCACCCCCTTAGGTTAACAGTGTCCTCAATGTTCTATGACACTTATGACTAGCAAACTATTGAAAACAAAAATGTATTGGCTATGGAGCTTTATAACATAACTTGATGCAATATTTAAAATGAAATCTTGCTGAAAGAAAAACAAACATACCACTTATTGGAGCTTTTTAACACATCTCATTGCGGTATTTACAAACATACATATATATACATATACCAAAAACTCATTTTCTTGAACCAAAAAATAATGAAGGAAAGAAAGACTACATCTCATTAATCATCTCTTGTGTAGCCTCATCAGGCTCAAATTGCTTCCACTGCACTTTAACTTGATCTATTGCATAGTTCCAGAGTATGAGTTGTTTCATTGCAATATGCATTGAGTTTCTACTTAGAAATCTCCCTCTTCTTCCACCTGCAATACAAGCGAATCAATCACATGATCAACATCCTGCACATATCTCTTAAGTAATGAAACGTGGAAAACATCATGGATTTTCACTATTGGAAGCATCACAAGCTGGTAGGTCACTGGTCCAATCCTCTCAAGCATCTCAAAAGGACCACAATATTGAGTTGCCATCTTCACACATGATCCAATCCTCAAGGATCTCCTCTTGGGGTTCATGTGCATATACGCATGCTCCCCAACCTAAAACCCTTGAATGCCCTGCGTTGATCTACATAACTCTTCTACCTACCATGTGTTGCCTTCAAATTCATTTTAATAACCTTCATTTATTGTTCCATCTCTTCTAACATATCTGGTCCAATCAACACCACGTTCACTTGATCACTCCAATTGATAGGAGTATTGTAACTCCACCCATAAAGAGCCTTAAATGGACTCATCCTCAAGGACTCCTAATACTTGCAAACTCTACCAGTGGAAGATACTCTTCCCACTTCTTCTATTGATGCATGACATACATCATCGAAATGTCCTCAAGAATCCTGTTAACCCTCTCTATCTACCCATCTTCTTGTGGATCTGTAATGAAAGCTAATTTACCCCCAAGCCTACAAACAACTCCTTCCAAAACCTTGAAGTGAACTTGGCATCTCTGTTTGATATGATCTTCTTGGGAACACCACGCAACCTCACTATATCCATATTGAATGATCTACCTCACTAGATGAATTAGTGGACTTAACTGCAATCAAGTGAGATACCTTACTCAATATGTCAACCACAACCATGATGGAAACATCTTTTCTGGATTTCCTTGAAAAACCTATAATGAAGTCCATGGAAATGACCTCCCATTTCCACTCTGGAATCAGAATCGATTGTAATAAACTAGTTGGGTGCTTACACTCAGCTTTCGCCTGCTGACAATCTAAACCTCTAGCAACAAACTTAGCCACCTATTTCTTCAAGTTCAACCAATGACCTGTTTCTTCAAGTTCGACCAATGACAGAAATTTTTAACTATTGTAAATGTCTTATGATATCTCAGGTGACCTGAGTACGACTTGACATGTAACTCCCTCAAGATAAACTTCTTGAGCTCACTGATGTCCAACACATAAATCATGTTCCTAAACCTGATCAAGCAATCTATTGTGAGATGATACTTCTCATTCCTATCACTAGAATCTATGCCTCAGTTGTTGGTACCTGTCATCATGTTGCCATATTTGCAAGATTTTCGCCTGCAAATTTTTCCCGTAAGAACTCACAGCTAAAATGTGATTTACTTGCACTCTCCTACTAAGAGCATCTAAAACGCAATTCTCCTTGCCCTTGAAGTACTTGTTCTCAAAGTCAAACTCACTAAGGGTGGTCAACCATCTAGCTTTCCTTGCATTCATATAGGTTAGTCAAACAAGTAACTCATTCCACTATGATCACTCATCAAGGCGAACCTCTTTCTAAGAAGATAATGTCTCCACATCTTTAACGCATGAATGTTTTGTCATTGTGATAATGACCCTACAAAAAAAAATTCCTAAGTCAATTTTGGAGCATACATGTATTGTCATTTCAATCCTCTTAGTGTCATCACATTGTTTTCTTTGTTATTCTTATGTTTTCTCTAAGTGTCACATCCTCCTAAGTCAATGTTTTCTAAGTTTCATCACCTAACCCTTAGAAGCACTTTTGTTGTCTAGTCCATGATTAGGTGAACTCGTGACTTTTCCTAACTTAGAAACTAGCCTTTTTGGCCATGCATACACATGAAAATCACACAAAAGAAAACAAAAGCAAGAAAAGTTCCATGCAAGGCTAAAGTGCACTTCAAGCTAAAGAAGACTTGCTCTTGTGTTGAGCACACTCCTTCGGGTTGAAGAAGTGTACCCTTCTTGAGTCCAATCCTTCATGCTTAGCAATTTCTCCCTCCTTGAGTGCATTCCTTCAGCATGAAGACATGCACCCTTATTGAATGCATGCATGAGCTTCCATGTTACATGTGGGCACACTCCTAGAAAATAGGAGCCTTCTCAACTTCCCTAACTTCCCTAAACTAACTCATTTACTCGTCATTAAGTGGTGATAATGCATGAGATATTTTTTCATGTAATCTCTTTTAAATTAACCTAGCTAATTATTCATTCTCATAATCATTCTCATCTGGGTTGGATGTACATCTTTGGACCAAGAAACTCTTCATCAATATGTGTTACAAGTAAGTTTTGCATGTTGGATATATTTATTGCCTTTCATGATTTTGTTGCCAATGTTGCTTTCCTTGCTGCAATTTCTTTATTTTTTAGTTTATTTACTGTCGTTTATGTTCCATCTTGCCCCTACAAGTGTTAATTTGTTGTTGCAGGCCAAAACTTTGCATGTTACTCGACTCTTCACATTCTAATCATGATTGGTACATCACCCATAAAATCTTATAGATCTTTCTTCTTCTCATTTCTATCATGAAATCTTGCTGTTAGACTTATCCTTGAGCTTTTTTGTGATGGAGTGCACTTCTGGAAGTTAACCCCTGGCTAACTCAGAAAAATGTGCCCAAAATAGAAAAGTTTCCCTCTTGAGCACAATCCTTCATCATCAATAACTTTGACCCCCTTGAGTGCATGAGCACACCCCAAATCCTTGAATGTGTTCCCTAAATCTCTTCGGCATGTGCCAATGCACCCTCCTTGTCCTTGAGTGCACCTTGAAGGCATGAAGGCCTAAACCTTCATCCCTTCATCTCTTCGAAGTATGCCATTGCGCCTTCTCTATCTCTTTGAGAGCATGAGCTCACCTTGAATGCACGAAGGCTTGAAACCTCGCTCCTTCGTCTCTTCGGAGTGCACCATTGCACCCTTGATGCTTTCCTTCTCTTCCCTAAGTGCATGAGTGTATTTCAAAGCCCTGAATGACCCTTGAACTTCCTACGTGATTTGAAAGTCTACCCTCCTTATTTTCATGTAGATTTTCTACCCATGCATGTAATTATGTGCTTTCATTGATATATTTACATTCTCAATTACATTTAATGGATCTTGAATATGATTTGCTAAGATATTTATGTAATAGTTACGATATTTCATAAAGTTAATCTTGTCACCATGAGTGTGCTACCACAAACAGTTGTTTGAGCTACAAGTATTTTCACTATTTCATCATTTTTTGGAGCCATTCCTACCACTACATGTAAAGTGGCCTCCAAATAAGCCTCAAAAGCAAGCAATGAGGAAGCAGTTAAAGTGACAAAGCCAACCATTCTCATCTATGCAAATACATAATGCTTCATTGATAAGTCTATAAAGATCACATGGAAAACCATCAAAGACACCAACATGTAGATACAACTCCCTGAAAACTTGGGGGACTTGGAAGTATACATAAATATCAAGCGGTCCAGGATACACAGTATTGCATGCACATTCTTGGTCATTCCATGTGCAGAAGTGATTGAATGGATTATTACACACATGGGTATTTCTTATTTGGTGCTTTGTAGTGAAAGTAGTGGTCAAAATTCCACATATTACGGAGAAGACATTCAAACCTACTACAAGATGCAGAGGCACATGGCGTATGTTAATAATGACTTTTACACTAGATGGTTTGACCTCGACATGAGTGACATCGTCAAAACTTGGTGTCAAGAGCCTACTAATTTTTGTCATCGCACATCCTCACTTTACCCGAGTAGGATTCTCAGAGATGTATAACAATATCTCATTATTATGTGTTGTCAGTTGCATGGGCGAAAGAACACTGAGGTGTTTGAAGAAAATTGGATATATATACTCAATATGGTGGTTACCCGTGACAAAGCTTTCAATTAGGGAGATATCCTCTCTTTTGAGTTGTAGTGTTACGTGGGGTAGGAAAAAGCATCTTTGAGGTCAAACTAGGCACCAACATTTTACATGTCTATATTTCTATTGGATGGAACCAGTGCGAAATATGAATTATGTTATCACAATAAACCTTTTATTTTTATTCTTTTAGAAAATGTTCACAGTTGCAATGTCAGAATTTAAATTGTATTAAACAAGGAAAATTTAATGTTTTTGGAAATCATCTATGGTCTTACGAAGGAATTCGCTGACAACAAGGGTAAAAGAATTTTTTATTTTGGCTAGCAAGCTAATTGTCAGCGCCAAAACTATTTTTCAAATTTAAAAGTGATGATTGTGTTGACCACGGTAGCATGATCATTTTCGATTAAACATGTCTCCATCATTTTGGAAAGGGTAAAAGTATCATTTTAATCATTTTTCATCTGTTGTAATCACTAAAAGGTCATTTAACTAAATCTTGTCATATGAAATGAATTATATTCATAACCATAACCTGAAATGACATGATTAGTCACTCGCTAATTGTTTTACCTCGGTTGTATGATAATTTACCTTGGTTTTTCATGTAAGTAGTTGGATGATGTTAGTTCGGGATCCTTTACACATAGCACTGGGAGCGGTTTTTTTATAGATTTTTAACATCGAAACCCAAGAATATTTGTTGGATATTCACCCTGAGATTCTCCAGTTGTTTCAGCAAGAAGGATGGAGTGAATTCTTCCACCATTTCTTTGACTACCACGACCTTGTGGTTCAGCATTTTGTGTAGGGGTTTGATAGGAACCATGTGGAGGTGGGAGGTTTGTCCTTCATAGTCATATAGTAAACCATTGTTGAGGCCACGACCTTACTAGCAGATGGTGAGAAAATATTTCACAATCACATTCTCGCAGGGATTAATGTCCCCTTATTCTTCAAAGAAGAATTCAGAGGGAAAAATTGGAGGGTTGGAGTTCGAAAGAAGTGGTTTCAAGACCAATTTCATGTCCCCCTCTGCCTCTCTCATTAATATTTTTCATGTGAAGGTCGGTATAATCTATTGAACCTTTACCATTTTTACTTTCTCACTCATCTTGCTAGTTAGATTAGGATCAATCCATGGTTTTATCTATTAGAGAGCCTTAAACATATGGCAGATAGGTTCAAGGCCTGTACTAATCCTTCCTATCATTTTATATACCACAAAGCCATGATTAAATTGATAATAGAGAACCAGCCAGCCAAGATAAGAATGACTTGGATTCATTTCATTTTCTGGGGATATTTTCAACCTCAACCCATTAAGAGAATAACAGGTAGACCACGGACTGCCAAAAATGGGAAGAAATAAAAAATTCAATCTCCTATTGAACCCCCTCCCAGCCAAAAAAACCTAGGAGTTCCATCTACCTCATCTCATCTGGAGATCCCGAAGGTTTACCAGAAGAAAAGTGCCCGGATTCATAAACAAAAACTTGTATCCCCTGTGAAACCACTAATTGATGTTAACTCTTCCCATGCTGCAACTCCACCCTCCAAATCTTCCCCTGCAAACATAGCTAAAACAGAGGACCCTAAGGGAAAATAACTAGAGGTGGAAGGTAAAGAGGAGGAGCCACTGCCTAAGGTATCCAAGCATGGAAATAGACATACTAGCCTAACTAACTATTTAAGATACAAGATCAAACTTAGAAATAACCCGGAGTTGGCTAAGGAGGTGATTGACGTGAACAACATGTCACTAGAGGACCTGATTATTAACAGGAAGAAGAAGGCTACAAGCTTTAGGAAGAGTCGAAGTAGAGAAACTATGAAAAGGGATCCATGGAGACAAAGCAAAGTAAAAAGTAGAGATTAGAGAAGTTAGATGTATTGCTAAAGGTTGTTAGTACCCTCAGTTAAGATACTTAGAGATAAAACTTGGATTTTCGGCCTACTTATCTTATGAAACATAGTTTTCACTTTATCGTTGACAGTCATCCTTATAGCTTTTGCAAATAGTCTAATAGTCAGGAGAGCTGGCATTCCCGTTGTTAGCATTTTTGATAAGGCCGGAAGTTTGCATGTCAGTTATTTTGGGGTGAAACTATGTGTAGCGGTTGATGGAAAAATGATACAGGGAAAAGGTCGATAGTCTGCCTGTCAACAATTTTGGAGCGAACAAGGAGAAATGACATCTTCGTTGTTAGCAATATTCAAACAGGTGAAAATGTTGACCTCATGGTTGTCAACGATTTTGAAAATAGGCGAAAATGAAAATGTTGACAGTTAGCCTATTAGTGAAAGTTGCAAATAGAAAACTAGTAAAGATGACACCTACAGTATCAAAAAAATTTCCAACAGAGCCGAATAAAAGTAAGATGAACAGAAAAGTGGTTTTGGAGGAGTTTTGGGCCTGATTTGCAGAGGGACCTATTCTATTCCCAAAGGAGGCAGTTCAACAAGATATTTTACCTTACCTAAACATCAGCGTATTTTCCTATAATTATTTTAGGAAGAAAAGAAAATTATATTTTACATGCATGAAATTTAAAGATATTTCAAATATCCCAAATTATTGTAATTATTATGGTGACTACTATTGTGCAATAGTAATGTAAGTCTTATATAACAGTTTATCAAGAATGAAGAAGGGTTGGGTATTAATTGAAAAACATATTTGCAGTCTGATATATTTGAGCAATCTTGAATATATTTACAGTTTTTAATGAGTAGTTTTTATAAAACTGTGTTGCATCTCCCTGTCAGTACTTATTTGTTATGAAAAATCTCTTTCATGTCTTAGAATGTTAGTTTCTAAGATTGGATTTCATTTATGCTCCTCTCTTGTATTATAAGCCATTAATATCTGTTCTTTTGGTCATTCATAAACTTTGTTTCTTTCCTCTTCCTCTTTCTTATAACTTCTCAAACATTCAGAGGACTTGTCGCTTTAATTCTTTGTACATCTTGCTCATTGGATCTGTAATTTCATTTTTTTAAGTACTAGACTCCATTCCCAATGGTATGTTTTGAAACCACCCAACGAATTTCATCCTTAGATCTAAATATGGCCATCTGAACTCAATTACAGAAAACCTTCTACTACATTGACCATAGGGTAGTTGAGTTTTACGAAGAGATCCCTCTCGGGGTTGAAGGGCCATCTTTCAACCTAAAAGAGGTTTTGAGGTTACCTTAGGGTTTTTCCCGTAGTCAGGGTTTTCCCTAAGTGATATCACATTCCCATAAATGTATTGGAACTAGAGTCAGCGAGATAAGTTTCAAGTATACTTCCATTGCAGGGTGTTGTATGATTTGAGCTTCATAGGGGCATATGATATGTTAGTAGAGCATTTCTTCATGGTCATATTCCACATGATATATGAGATCAATCATCCTTTCATGACTAACCTTGTGAAGGAATCACTGCATGATATTGTGGATTGCATTGCTGCGCCCAAAGGTACATACATTTGTTGCTTCAGATGTCATATTTATCCACATCTCATGCCACGATATGTAACCAACAAGCTGGTCCTGCAAGAAGTGGCACATCAATTGAACAAAGGATTGTTAGGAGTCCTTCACAAAAGGAAGAAATCCCCATGGTCCACCTTCCCTTTGAGGATCGAATTATATGAGTTGAAGAGCCATAAGGTGATAAAAGGAGAGGATGAGAAGGTGAAGAATTGGTATAATGTAGTTAGAAAGACACATCCCATAATGCAAGTTGGTTCACCCCAAGATACACTAAATTAGGATATGTAGGTACAGGAGGTAGCATAGATAACTCCTCAATAAAAGAGTGTATCTTTTAGGTAATGGATGAAGCATGATTCGATGGGATAAAGCAGCAGGAAATGGAAGGTTGATCCTTTGAACACAGGAGTTATCCAAGATGAACAAGATAGGAGAGAGTTAGAAGAAGAGGGGAAGACAAAGCAAGATGGGTTGCTCAGGAAGAAATTATAAGAAGAATAGGAAAGGAGAAGAATAGAGGAAGAATGGAAAAGGAAATCCCAGGAGGAAGAAGTAGCACAGAGATTGGAGGAACAAGGAGGATGAGACCATCCATATAATTTATGATGAAACAACTTGGCCAGGAGAACCTCCTCTCATGAGTGTTCATATCCCTTTTGGTGAAATGGGAATTACACCTCCACATGAGGATAGAGTCATGGATGTGTGCAATTCCATGTTTGATCAGCTCAAGAAAAGGATCATGCAGTGGAGGTGGAGATACTTCTCAAATGATCCTAATAACATAGTCTCAGTATCTATAGAGAAGGTGATAACTTCCAAAACGAGAAGGAATCCCAGGGTAATTATGGCAGAAAACATTTCTTTTTCTACAGCAGCATAGGACAACCTTGAATATTTGTTGAATGAGAATGCATGATTAAGGAGAGAACTAGTTGTGGTGAAGAAATAGGTAGAACACCTTGCAATAGAGAACCAACTTTTATTTTCACACAATTTCAACACCGCAGAATGGCACTCAACCATGCAGGAGGAACTGGGTTCAATGGAAGACACCATGGCACGGTTATATGATGAGATGATAATTCTACAATAAGTGGTAGTTCCTCTCATTGGAATTCAAGAGAAAGCACAAGAAGTGGTAAAACTCTTGAAAGTACAAAATAGAGTAATTGACAAACTTCACAAATGGGCTTCCAAGTATCTGAATGCTCTGCAACATTTGGAAAGAAAAGATAGGATTGTCACTGAGGTAGATAGAGCTCAATTGAGACTCCACCATCATAACTACATGCATCTTGGAGAACATTCGATTAGCACTATTTCCACTTACAATCAACTGCACAACTATTTTGAGTCTCTAGCACATAAACATGGAATGCCTTCAATAAGATCACTTGAAGAAATCAGAGGCAGGGAAATCATCTTCTAAGAGATCAGGTAGTATATAGAACAGATCAAGTAAGCATCAAAATAGGAAGGTTTGGATATCACCAAAGATATTATTCTATAATATGCAATCACACCAGTCAAATCTCACATGAAACTCTCATAGCTATGGAATAATGTACAATCAAGCTCCAAGACTATATTGACGGAGGCATGGGAGGTGAAGATGCACTGGACTAGTCAGTTCAGGTCAAATTCATCTCTACAGATTTCAGAGGATGGCACACATACATCACCATTGAGCTCCATGAGGAAGTAGATTATTTATCAATTTGATAAGACTTTGTCCTATTATCATTTTTGTCCTATATAACCACCATATCATATATAATTTTTCCTTTGTAATAAATGGTATGTAATGAAGTCCAAGAGACACACGTTGAATGTGAATAGCGACATATGGAATGTAAAGAGTCATGTATTTAATATGAACAATCATAGAAGTTGAAGAGTCATGAGGAAGTTGAAAGGTCATTATCATTAGTTATAAATAGCTCCTCATAACTCAAGCTAAGGGCTTGGATTCTTGGATCCTTGACTCAGATTCTCTTGTAGTGCACAAAAGATAGATCATTATTTGTAGAAGAAAGATGCGGTTTCATGTTCCACTACTGGATCTAATGTTTCATCTATGTAACAATGCACTTGGGATCTTTCATTCATAATCAGAAGCTCTATGATCCAACACTTCTTCATAAATGTATCGTGAATGTAGTAGGACTATTCTTGTTATGTTTACGATATATGTTGGTTTAATTACACACTAAGGCTAATGAGCTATTTTGTTACTTAGATATGGTTATTATCGAATAAGTGGTGTTGTATTTTCATGATTGTTTTTTATTATGTGGACTAATATTTAGGTAATCAACAAGCCTTTCTCTTTGTTTTCGAGGCCCCCTTTAGGATAGTACTATTACTTTCCTAACTAGAGGTTCATTTTCTTTTATCAACCATGGAAGTTCCCTCATGCACCTTACATTTGGTGTCTCACAAATCTTAAGTATGTTTTGTCCCAAAGAAGTGTTGTGATATCTTGTGTGTGTTTTGTAACAAAGGAACATCTTTGAAACCTTTCGAATGGTGGTCCAACCATATCGCCATGTGGGATTCTGACACCAAATGGTGTGAGGTTTAATTGGAACTTCACATCGGGCAGATTCCCTTACATGTTGGCGGCATGCAACACCTTCAACATTTTGGCACTAGAAGGAGGGTTAGATGACAAGTTGAGCTTGTGAATTTTATATGAATCTCTTACCTTTAATGGCTTCATCCCAAATCATAGTCCCGAGGTGTTTTTCTAAAGCTTTAGATATTTCAATCCTCACGAAGTTTTTACATAAATTTTCACATTGGAAGTTAGATGGAAAGGGTACAATAACCATGCTTGATTAAGTAATTGAGTTTGTTGGATTTTGTTTTTCAAGTGGTGTGTATTCTCAAGAAATCATCTCACAGTTGTGTGCCCTTACATTGGATAGTCGTGTGAAGAAATGGCGATATTATTTACCCTGTTGCTTCTATCTCATCTTTTAAGCAATTGGTTAACGAATTTTCTCATGTTTTTTAGCAAATATGAATATCAATATGTTCTTAATGAAATCGATCAGATTAGAATGGAACCGACTGAATCACGAACACTTTTCTGATAGATTCCTTCATCTTTGTTATGAATTTCAAGACGACGATGTGGACTAGCAATTTTTGGATGAAAAGTTTTGTTTCTTGGTTAGGATTTCAAAAAAATATTTTGAACCAGATTCATCATGCCCTACTATTCAAAAAGAATTTCAACATCCCGAAGACAAATATAATACTCCTTTTTTTCTTTGTCCCCCTCCTTTTGATGTTCCATGTTTTCAACCTGAACTAATCATTAAATCGGAAGATCAATTTGCTGATGTAGAATTGATTTTTTTTCACATCTTCCCCTTGATGGTGTTTCATCTGATCTTATCAATCAACCATCTTCAAGTCTTGATATTTCTCTTGTCGACCCCCAACCTGTTAATAAAGTTGAATCCTTGGACAACCATGACCCTAATGATTTCGTTTTTCCTAAATTGTATGGTAATGATTGTTCAAGTGTCATGGATGAATCTTTCTTCTTGCAAGAAGATTCAGATTTTCTGAAGTTTCTAATGGAGTCTGATGCGATCATTAAAGACTTTCTTTTAGGTGTGGCTCCTTTTGATCAAGAAGATGGCATGCTAATCATTGAGGATTTTTGTGGAAATATTGAAAATCTATCTGAACAACCTCAATTCCCTTATGAACATCATGATTTGAATGATGACTCTTGTTTAGATAAAAAGTTGACCATGTTTTCTCAAAATTCAAACTTAAGTCAAGTGAGTAGGAAACTTCAACCTACATTGATGGTTATGTCATGTTCATGTCACCTTGGCTTGTGGTTTTGGTCAGTTTGATATTTTCTTGCAAGATCTTGTTGTTAATGCCATCTCATGGGATGCCAACTCTCTCTTGAGGGATTCTCATTTTCTGCACATAAAAATTTTAAACACTCATGGTAAAAAGTTTAATTTTCCAATGGAACTTCAATCAATACATCCCACCTCAAGAAAATATTTAATATGTGATGCAGAAACAAAGAGTGACCTTAATGAATGTCAAATATTTTCATCTAACCTACCATCTACATCATCCATTGAATATTTTAAATCACACGACAACACAGATTTTGGTCAGCCTGTTGATATTGTTTATGATATGGATTTGTCTTTGAAAATTTTTGCTTGTCAAAGTTTTTTCTAAAGGTTTTTCCACAATCCTATTACATATTCTCTCAAAGAAGCTTACCGTCTAGGGCCCATGTCTCATGGTCTATAATTAAATGTGTTTAATTGAGTCTTGTATGATCATGAGTCTAGTAGTTTTTGTTGTTGTGGAGTCTTTCATTTTATAAAGCAGTGAAGTGTGTTACACCATTGTGGTTGCACTTATTGTTTCTATTTGTCACATAAAAAGTTTGTGTTGTTTATCATTTTCATTGCATTGTACCTTACTCTGATTATACATGCTCACATCTTTCAAATTTTAAGTTGGGAGCAACTTCTATGGCTGCATTGGAAGTCCCTTTTCACATGAACTGACTTTGTACTATTTAGCTTAGGGTAGGATAGGTTGCACTTAGGTAGATGTATTTCATTCATGTTTTGTTTTTCTTTTCCTCGCTTTATTTTCTAGTTTCATTAGTCCTTGAATAAATTGGTTTTGATATTCAAGGTCATGTGGCTAATCTTTTGTGAAACGTGATTTGTGGTAACACACAACCCTTGGCTTATTTGCTACCCTCTTATTTTTTTTTGTTTACATCTTTCAAGTCGATGATTTTTTGATGGAAAATAATATCCTTCAATTGAGAAGTTGTAAGATAACCATGATGCATGTATCTATTTAGGATTCTCATTCCTGCACTCGATCTTGTCTATGAATAGTGTTTTTCTTGCCTATCTATCTTAGTATAGTAAGATAAGGGGGAAACTTTTAGTGAACAAAGCATCAAAAGAATTAAACCTATCTATGAAGGATAAACCTCTTGCTCTCAATAAGTCAGGATCCCTCTTCTGCCCATTGAAAATAATAAGTGCTTAACGTAGTTCTATGAAAAAAAGAAAAAAAAGGTGAAAGAAGAGTAAGGCTTCTTGAGCGGGGAAGTGAAAGAAGCAACTTCGTCGGGGTACTATCCAGGCTCGCTGGCAACGAAGCAATGTTTGTGTTACTAAATTAACTCCACTTGGGTACAATCCAGGCATGATGGTATCTTAGTAATATCATAGATGTAAAACTCATACTTGGATTTTTTTTAACTTCTTGTTATATACTACTCATACTTACGTTGACAGGATAATGATATGGCTTATTTTATGTTGTATTACAACGAGCAGTGAAATTGGGAAGATTATATCTTTAACCAAGAAAGAGTGGGATCTAAGGTAACTCACTGATTGAATCAATACTTCCTGTAGAATCAAGAATTTGTGAATAAATTATACCATATCAGAGACTTTGGGGTTCTCCTTGTGTGTCACCAAGTGTTGTCAGACCCTCCAAATTTTTTGTCTAAGTCAATTTTAGAGCTTACATTAACTGTCATTTCAAGCCCCTTAGTTTTTTCATGTTATTTGTTTTGTTATTCTTATGTTTTCTCTAAGTGTCGCATCCTCCTAAGTCAATGTTTTCTAAGTGTCATCAACTAACCCTTGGAAGTGCTTGTGTTATCTAGCCCATGATTATATGAATTCTTGACTTTTCTTGACATATAAACTATCCTTTTTCACCATGAATACACACAATAAGCACACAAAAGTAAAAAAAAGTAAGAAAATCACAATTTAAGCCTAAAGAGCCCTTCAAGTTGATGAATACTTGATCTTGTGTTTAGCACACTCCTTCGGGTTGAAGAAGTGCACCCTCCTTGAGCACACTCCTTCATGCTTAGCAAGTGCACCCTCCTTAAGCACATTCCTTCAGCACAAAGACATGTGCCCTTCTTAAATGCATGCATGAACTTCCTTGTTTCATGTGGGCGCACTATTAGAAAATAGGAGCCCACTCAGCTTCCCTCAACTAACTAATTTTCTCATCAACAAGTGGTGAGAAAGAATGAGACAGACTTGCATTTAATCTCTTTTAAATTAAACCAACTAATCATTCATTCTCATAACGATTCTCATTTGGGTTGGGTGCATATCTTTTGATCAAGAAACTCTTTGGTAATCTATTTACAAGTAAGTTTTGCATGTTGAATCTATTGATTGCCTTTCATGATTTTGTTGTCAATCTTAATTTCCTTATCGGTGTTTCTTTGTTTCTTAGTTTATTTACTAGTGTTTCTATTTAATCTTCCCTCTTCACGTGTTAATTTGTTGTCATGGGCTAAAAATCTGCAAGTTCCTTGACTCTTCACATTCAAATCACGATTGCGACAACATCCATAAAATATTTCAAATATGTATTCTTCTCATTTCTATCATGAAATATTGTTGCTAGACGTGTCCTTGATATTTTATGTGGCAGAGCACACTTCTAGAAGTTGAACCCCTGACTAACTCAAAAAATTATGTCTAGAATAGACAAGTTTTCCTCTTAAGTGCACTCCTTCGTCACGAAGATTTGTGCCCTCCTTAAGCGCATCAGTGCACCCAAAAGGCTTGAATGTGTTCCTTTCGTCTAATCAGCATGCACAAGTGCACCCTCCTTGTCCTTGAGTGCATGAGCACACCTAGAAGGCCTGAAGACTCGAACATTTGTCCCTTCATCTCTTCAGAGTGCACTCCTACACCGTCTTTTTCTCTTTGAGTGCAGCAGTGCACCTTGAAGGCCTAAAGGCTCGAAACCTCACTCCTTCGTCCTTTCGAAGTGTGCCCTTGATTTTTTCCTTCTCTTGCTTGAGCGCATGAGTGCCCTTTAAAGCCCCGAATGACCCTTGAACTTCCTAGCTGCTTTGAAAGTTTACCCTCCTTGTTTGCATGTAGATATTCTGCCCATGCATGTAGTTATGTATTGTCATTGATAGATTTACATTCTCAATTACATTTAATGGCTCTTTGAATATGATTGCTAAGATATTGTTGCAATAGTTAGTAGATTTCATAAATCTAATCTTGTCACAATGAGTGTGCATCCATAAACATGTGTTTGAGCTACAAGTATTGTCATGCTTTCATCATTTGTTGGAGTCATACCTCCCACTACACGTGAAATAGCCTCCAACGAAGCCTTAAAAGCAAACATTTGGGAAGTAGTTGAAGTGACAAAGCCAACCATTCCCATCTATCCAAATACACAGTGCTTCATTGATAAGTCTATAGATATCACATGGAAAAGCATCAAAGACACCTTCATGTAGAAATAGTTCCCTTATAACTTAGAGGACTTAGAAGTATAAATAAATATCACGTGGTCCAAGATACACAAGATTGCGTGCACATTCCTAGTCATCCCACGTGAAAAAGTGATTGAATGGATTATTACACACATGGATGATTCTTATTTGGTACTTTGTAGTGAAAGTGTTGGTTAGATTTCACCTATTATGGAGAATAAATGCAGACCTACTACAAGAAGGATAGGCCCATAAATTGTTTTAATAATTACCTTTACACTATATGGACTAACCTTGACACGAGTGACATTGTCAAATCTTGGTGTCAAGAGCCTTCTAAGTTCCATCATCACTCATTCACAATTTACCCAACCAAGATTCTTAAAGATGTGTATCAGTATCTCATCGCTATGTGTTGTCAATTGCATGGGTGAAAGAACATTGAGGTGTTTGAATAAAAGTCGATATATATGCTCAATATGGTGGTTACCCATGGTAAAGTTTTCAATTGGGAAGATATCCTCTCTTTTGAGTTGCAGCGTCACATGGGGCAGGCAAAAGCATCTTTGAGGTCAAAACATGCACCATATTTTTACATGTCTTCATTTCTATTAGATGCAATTTGTGCACAATATGCATTCCCAAGATTTTATTGGCACTAGAGCCCACATGATAAGTTTCTTATATACTTCCACTACAGGGTGTTTTCTGATTTGAGCTTCATAGGGGCATATGACAGGTTAGCAAAGAATTTCTTCACGGTCATATTCCACATGATATATGAGATCGATCCTCCTTGCATGAATGACCTTTTGAAGGAATAACTACATGATATTGTGGATTGGTTTGTTGTGCTTGAATGTACATACATATGTTGCTTTAGATGTCATATTTCTCCACATCTCATGCTATGATATGTAACCAACAAGGTGATCCTACAAGAAGTGACACATCAGTTGAACAAAGGGTTGTTATGAGTCTGACACATGAGGAAGAAAACATCATGGCCCACTTTCCCTTTGAGGATATGATTATATAAGTTGAGGATCCATAAGGCGGAAGAAGAAGAAATACAGGAGTTGGACCACTAGAACTTTGCAGTTAAATACTTTCATGGATATGATCCCAGGAGTGTGTGCAAGCAACATTATGAAAGGATTAGTTTCAATGGGGTTATTCATCAATGTCTACAGAAGAGGATGAGAAGGTGAAGAACTGGTACAATGTAGTTAGAAAGAGACGTCCTATAATGGAAGTTGGTTCACCCCAAGATACACCAGCTTAGGATATGCATGTATAGGAGGCAGCAAAAATAACTACCAATACCATAAAGAGTCCTAAGGAAATAATGGTGGAAAACGTTGCTTTTGATATAGCAGTATAGGAAAACTCTGAATATTTTTTGAATGAGAATGCACAATTAAGGAGAGAACTAGTTGCGGTGAAGTAATAGGTGAAACACCTTGCAACAAAGAATCAACAGTTATCTTCACATAGCTCCAACACTGCAGAATGGTAGTCAAGCATGTAGAAGGAACTCGGGCCAATGGAATACAACATGGAATGGTTATATGATGAGATGATACTTCTACAGCAAGTGGTGTCTCCTCTCATTGGAATTCATAAGAAAGCACAAGAAGTGGTAAAACTCCTTAAAGTAGCAAACAAAGTGATTGGCCAACGTTAAGAATGACCTTCCAAGTATCTAGATTCTCTGCAACATTTGGAAAGAAAAGACGTGATTATCGCTGAAGTAGATAGAGTTTAGTTGAGACTTCACCATTAGAACTACATGAATCTTATAAAACAATCAATTAGCATTATTTCCACTTACAATTGAATGCACAATGGTTTCAAATATCTCACACAAAAATATGGGATGTCTTCAATAGGATCACTTGAAGAAATCAAAGGTAGGGAAATCATCTTACAGGAGATCAAGAAGTACATAGAACAGATCAAGCAAGCATCGAAACAGGAAGGCTTGGAGATCACCAAAGATATTATTCTACAATATGTCATCACACCAGTCAAATCTCACATGAAACTCTCATGGCTACGGAATAATGTACAATCAAGGTTTAAGATTATATTAATGAAGGCACTAGAGGTGAAGATGTGTTATGCAAGGGACTTTCCAGTTCAGGTCAAAGCCATCTCTACATATTTCATAGCATGGCACACATACATCACCAATGAGCTTCATGAGGAAGAAAATGACTTGTCAATTTGATAATACTTTGTCCTATTATCAGTTTTTTCTTATAAATCCATCATCTCATATGTAATTTGTCCTTTGTAATAAATGGTATGTAATGAATTCCAAGAGACACATGTGGAATGTGAATTGTTAGGTCCCTATAATACTAGTGATTCCCCCATTACTATTTTCATTATATCCCTTATTGTTATTGGTGTGCCCCTATTGTCCCCATATTGTTATTATTGTGCCCCATAGAAGCCCACTATTGTTATTGTTGTGCCCTTATATTATTATTGTTACATCGACTTTGATTATATTGTGACCCCTTAGACTCTTATATATAGAAAGGAGGCTTTGTCATTTGAATCATACAAGAATTGTTCATTTGTTTAATGTAAAGGACGTTTCCCCCTCAAAGAGGCTAATTTTGAAGGAGTTGATCTATGTTTTCTTCTATTTTGTGAGTTGGTTCCATAACATTTGGTATCAGAGCTTTGGATTCTCGGGTTTTGCTGCTCCAAACAGGTCATCGTGGAATTTTCATTATAAGATTTTTCTACAATGTTTCGGAAGCTAAAAAAACCCATTCGAGCCGAAATATTTTTGAACCCTGGGTTTGAATTTCAGATCTTGTTTCACTATATTTTTAGATATATGATCCAAGGAAGTTAGGGTTTGTGTAGGATCCTGAATTTTATCTCAAATAGGTGACCTGGGGAAAATCATCATAACTTTCTTTATGAGAATCAGATTGAAATTTCATAAAAATTTATAGAAATAGGACATTAGTTTTATTTGTATCAGTTTCAGGTCCTAAGGTTGAAATAGTGACATGTGGCACTTCGTACAAGTTCTCTCTACTGAAAATAGTCTATAATCAGGTCATCGTAGAAGATTTGACATAAAGCTTCTTGGGAGATTCCAATATTGATCAAACTTGTAGGGTTGGAAAGATGGCTCAAAGGGCTACCATAGTAAACAATTTCAAACCTTGGAGATCCGAAATTACAGAGATACAATACATTCAATATCGAGCTCCTACAAAGTGAAAAAAGGTGTGTAGTTTTTTTTTTTTATTTTGCATAAGTTTGGTTTGAAAAATTAGTTTGTAGGAATTCAAAGGGCATAGTGAAGCATTAATATCATTAATTGATGCTCTAAAGAAATAAAATGGAAACACCTAGTAAGAAACCTAAAATCTCTAGCATGAGTCATGAAGAAGAGGAAGAAATGCAACATGATATATCAAAATTATGAGACCAAGTGCAAGAAAATTCACTCTCACAAAAAATAATAGAAGCTCAGATGGATAGTTTAAAGAAAGACGTGGAAGCTAAGATGGATGGTTTAAAGAAAGGCATGGGAGCTAACATGGATGGTATATAATAAAAACTTAAAGGCAACATGGAAGATTTGAAGACAGGCACAGAAGCTAAGATGGATGGTATAGAAGAAAAACTTAAAGGCAACATGTAAGATTTGAAGTCAGATTTGACAAATTTTCTACAAGAAATGCTTACTAATGGCGAAAGGGTAGTAAAAGAAACTCATGAGGAGAACAAGAGAAATGTTAATCATGATTTCATACACTCTAACGATGGATTGAAGACCCACCATGTTCCAAAGATCAATATGGGGAAGTTTGATGGAAAGGATCCTGTAACATGGATATTACAGATGGAGCAATATTTCGATCTCCATAATGTGTAAAAAACACAAAAGGTATGCATTGCAACTTTATATTTACAACCAAATCAGTTTGTATGGTATCGATGGTTTTGCTCTCATAAACAAATTGTCACATGGGTAATTTTTACAAAAGAAATGATAGCACATTATGAGGATACAAAAAGCAACACTTTTTTTATCCAATTGATAAATCTCAAACAAAAGGGTTCAATGAAGGAGCACAATGAGGACTTCCAAAAATTGAATATAAGGGTAAAATATATTCCATAGGAGCATAGGATTGTTGTGTTCATAGGAAATTTAAAGGATAACATCCAACATGAGATTCGTCTTTAGGAACCTAATTCATTAGAGAAGGCATTCAGATTAGCAAGAAAAATGGAAAGAAAAACTATGGCCACAAGGAAGCCTACCACTCACAACTATAAATATGGAAGTGTTTTTCCCCTAACCTTCCACATCCTACAAGGTTGACACCACAACAATTGGAAGAAAAAAGAGCAAAAGGGATTTGTTATAGTCGTGCTAGCAAATACACTAAATATCATAAGTGTATTTAGAAGAAATTATTTTACATAAATTGTGAAGAGGAGGAAGAAAAGGAACAAGAGACATAAAAAGAAGAGGATATACATGAAGAAAAAATCCTAGAGAAAGAAGAAATGAATCCAACCATATCTTGTCATGCATTGGCCGGAATGACCACCCTTCAAACTATCAAGATAGAAGGACATATCAAGAAGAAAAAGGCAATAGTGTTTATTTATCAAGAAGCGCCCATAAATTTATTCATTGTAGGATAGCCAAGGAATTGAATTTCTTCCTATATCCAACACCAGAGTGTCAAGTGATGGTTGCAAGCGGAGGAACCATAAATTTCTCTCGAAAGTACCATAATAACAAGTTATTCATGGGAGAATATGTATTGAATAGCCCAATGTTTTCCATTCTAATGGGTGATCTTGATGTTGTACTAAGAGTCCAATGGCTATAATCCTTGGGTACAATAGCTTTTAATTTTCAAGAACTTTTCATGAAATTTTCTTCAGAAGAAAAGGAAGTTGAATTAAGGGGTATCACAGGGAAACTAGGAACGACAATCAGCTCTAACGAAATGACAAATCTTCTAAAGAAATAACAATGAGGCATAATTGCACAATTATGTTCGCTAGAGGTTCCCACATTGAATCATCTATTTCTCCATATATCCAAAAATTCTTGGACAATCATTTTAAGGTATTTGAGATTGCTGGCTTGATAGGCCTTGACCCAGGTTTGGAGTTAATTAGCCAAACAAATCCCTACACTACTGGCCCTTTCGGCATCAGCCCACGGAGCATGGACTAAAGTCTCACCCAAAGCAGTATGGGGGATGTTGGAACCAAGTTTCCGCACCCTTGAGATCTCTGAGGGGTCGATTTAGTCAAATTGTGCCTACCTTCACATAGGTCACTTCATGCACTATCTTGGCCTACGATACCTTCGCGATCTGTTATAATCACCTTCATGTAGCCCTAACCAGGGGCTGAGATGCTTTCATGCTACTAAGGCAGTGACTTGCGCTATTTCCCCAAACTACACCATTGATATTTCTTATCTTCTTAAATATGTTAGTTAACTTCACGTAAACAGATACTTTATCTCACATTTACTTAATCAACACAATCATATATGTTCGCGCATCATATAAATAGTAGAAATGCAATTCATACCTAGTATAATTAATGCATAAAACAGGAAATAAATACACATAGTTGATGTAAAACTTCTCTTTGTTAATGCTCCGACGATTACTATGCACTCAGCTGCAGGGGTCCGCGCACATAGTTGCAAGGGTCCTCGCACTCAGTTGCAGGGGTTCGCACACTCAACTATAGGGGTTTGTGCACTCAGCTGCAGACTACTAGGCCTCTGCGCACTTAGCTGCAGAGCCTTCTCCTACTCTACGACCCAAAGATTAAACTTTACACTTCAAATACAACTCAACTCTTCATCCTTAGACTTGCATGACTTGAATGTTTTACAACTTAGAGCCTCACTCTATTTATACAATCCCATGGTCCATGGACCATGGATAGATCTCTATAGCCCACATTACATTACAAAATTGAGGTCGGACAACCCTCTGAATCTTTTACAAGCTACGTGTTTCGTGCCCACAAAATGCGGAGTCTTTACATCAAAGTTACAATTTGTGACCAAAATCTGGGCTTTAAGCCCCAAAACTTCCCTTGGGGGATCCCGCGCCCAACAGAGACTCCCAAAGGCCTCCCACCTATTCATGATCATGATCTTGCTATTCATTTGATTCCAGGAATTGTTCCTCCAAACATTAGGCCTTACAGATATCCCTATGCTCAAGACAGTGAAATTGAACATATGGTTGCAGAAATGCTAGAGGTTGGTATAATTCAACCTAGTCAAAGTTCTTTCTCTGCTCCAGTAGTATTGGTGCACAAGAAGGATGGGTCATGGCACATGTGCCCGAATTATAGGGAGCTCAACAAGCTCACTATTAAAGATAAATTTCCCATTCCTGTCATTGATGCACTATTGGATCAATTGGATGGATTAATTTACTTCGCCAAGTTGGATATTCATTCAGGATATCATCAAATCAAAATGAAGACTGAAGACATTCCAAAAACAACATTTAGAACTCATGAGGGTCATTATGAATTTTTGGTCATTCCTTTTTTCCTTACCAATGCACTTTCTACATTTAAAGGTTTGATGAATTCCCTTTTCAAAACCCTCTTTAGAAAAAAAAAATTAGTATTTTTTGATGACATACTAATCTATAGCAAGTCTTGGAAGGATCATGTTCAACATGTTGACAGGGTGCTCAAATTATTGGAGGAGAAACAATTATATGCAAAAATCTCCAAATGATTCTTTGGAGTACAAGTGGTGGAATATCTGGGTCATATTGTATCTCATGGAGGTGTGAAAGTAGACCCTAGAAAAATTAAATCCATTAACGAATGGAAAATCCCCACATCCATAAAGAATTTGCAAGGATTTCTCGGGTTGACAAGGTATTATCACATGTTTGTTAAGAATTACGGGCGAATAGCAACACCTCTACCAACATTATTGAATAAATATCCATTTTCATGGACTCCAGAAGCAATGAAGGCCTTTGAACATCTTAAAGAAGCAATGTGCCAAGCACCGGCCTTAGCTATGACAGACTTCACAAAAGCCTTTATTTTGGAATGTGATGCCTCAAAAAATGGAATTGGTGTTGTTTTAATGCAAGAAGAAAGACACATTGCTTTCAAAAGTCGTCCAATCAAAGGAAAGTATTTACACAAAGCTATTTATGAGAAGGAAATATGGGAAATACTACATGCACTTAAGAAATGGCGACCCTACCTAATGGGAAGACACCTCAAATAATTTTTAGAACAAATATTATCTTCAAAAGAGCAGCAAAAATGGGTCACAAAGATGTTAGGTTATGACTTTGAAATCATCTACAAAAAAGGGAAGCAAAATTTTGTTGCAGATGCACTCTCAAGAAAGGATGAGGATTTGGAAGCATTGCTTTGCGCCATTTCTATTATCCAAACAGATCAGATAAACAAAGCAAGGGATGAATGGAAGAATGACGAAGAAGTGTGGGCACTCATTCAAAAGTTACAACAAGATCTTAGTACATCTGATACATTTAGCTGGAAAAATGATTCGTTATGGTACAAAGATTGCTAATACCTATGTAAGAATTCCCAACTCAAACAAAAGATTCTTATGGAATTTCACACCTCTCCCTTAGGAGGTCACTCAAGATTTTTAAGAACTTAGCACAGGGCTAAGAAGGAATTTTTTTGGGATGGCCTTAAATCGGATATTCAAAAGTTTGTGGTGGAATGTTTGGTTTTCCAACAAAATAAAGCTGAAACAATTAAGTCCCCAAGTCTATTACAACCTTTATCCATTCCAAGCCAACGTTGCTAGGAGGTTTCAATGGATTTTATCATTGGCTTACCCAAGTCAGAAGGAAAGAGTGTCATCATGGTTGTAGTTGATAGACTTATCGAGTATGCACACTTTTGTGCAATATCACATCCATTTAAAGTCGATACAGTTTCTATTGCATTTATGGAAACAATTTAAAAGCTACATGGAAACCCAAAGATTATTGTAAGCAACAGAGATCCCATTTTCATGGAAATTTTTGGACAGAATTATTTTCTTGTCTTGGTACTCTGTTAGCTCATAGCTCATCTTATCATCCTCAATCTGGTGGGAAAACTGAGATAGTAAGCAAATAATTGGAAGGATATATTCATTTCTTTGTATCTGATAAATAGACACAATGGATCAAATGGTTGCCTCTGGTTGAGTGGTTGTATAACACTTCCTTCCATACTACAGCAAAAATTACCCCATTTATTGAACTTTATGGATATCATCCACCGTCCATCACATCATATTTAAGAAAAAAATTCTCAGGTTCCAGCAGTGGAAGATCACATCGAGCATCAACAACAATTTCTCCAACTCTTAAAGTATAACCCCACGTTGGCGTAGAATAGAATGAAACAACAGGAAAATCAACATCGCAGTGAAAGAAATTTTGACTTAGGTGACTGGGTATTCCTACGGCTACAACAATATAAACAAATGTCCCTCAAGCAAGCTAACAAGGATAACAAATTATCACCAAAGTATTATGGTCTGTACAAGGTGTTGCAAAACATTGGTACTATGGCATACAAATTAGAGCTCCCTACAACTTCCCGAGTGCACTCAGTTCTCCATGCTTCATGCTTAAAGAAGGTTATAGGTGACAAAATCCAAGTTCAAACAATACTTCCAGAACTTGACGAGGAAGGAAAAATCATATTGGAACCTGAACAATTCACAGAAACAATAACTCGACAACTAGGAAATTGATCAATTTTGGAGTATCTCATCAAGTGGAAGAACTTACCTACTGAAGGTTCCACATTGGAGGGAGAGAATTTTATACAGAAGCATCCAAAACTACTCAAGCATTGAGGACAACACTTTTTTGAAGGAGAGGGGCATGTTAGGTCCCTATAATACTAGTGATTTGCCCATTAATATTGTCATTGTAGCCCTTATTGTTATTGTTGTGCCCTTATTGTCCCATATTGTTATTATTGTGCCCCATAGAAGCCCACTATTGTTATTGTTGTGCCCTTATATTATTATTGTTATGTTGGCTTTGATTATATTGTGACCCCTTAGACTCCTATATATAGAAAGGAGGTTTTGTCATTTGAATCATTCAAGAATTATTCATTTGTGTAATGTAAATTAGGTTTCCCCCTCGAAGAGGTTGATTTTGAAGGTGTATCTTTTCTTCTATTTTGTGAGTTGGTTGCATAACATGAATAGCCACATATGGAACGTAAAGAGTCATGTATATAATATGAACAGACATAGAATTTGAAGAGTCCTGAAGAAACTCAAAGGTCATTATCATTCGTTTAAATAGCTCCTCATAACTCAAGCTAAGGTTATGGATTCTTGGAGTCTTGCCTTGCCTTCTCTTGTAGTGCATAGGAGATAGATCTTTCTTTGGAGAAGCAAGGTGTGGATTCATGTTCCACTACTAGATATAGTGTTTCATCTATGTAACAGTGTACTTGGGATCTTTCATTCATAATCAAAAGCTTTATGAGCCAACACTTCTTCATACATGTATCGTGAGTGTGGTAGGACTATTCTTGTTATGTTTACGGTATATGTTGGTTTAATTACATACTAAGCCTAATGAACTATTTTGTTACTTAGATATGGCTATTATTGAATAAGTGTTGTTATGTTTTCACGATTGTTGTTTATTATATGACTAATCTACAGGTAATCAACAAGCCTTTCTCTGCATTCTCGAGTCCCCCTTTAGGATAGTATTATTACTTTCCTAACCGGAGGCTCGTTTTATCTTACCATCCATCGAAGTTCCCTCATGCACCTTACATTTGGTGTCTCAAAAATCTTGCATACTTGTTTCTGCAAATAGGTTTTGTGATCTCTTGTTTGTGTTTCGTAACCAAGGCACATCTTTGAAATATTTCCAATGGTGGTCAGACCATATAGCTACATGAGACTCCTATACCAAATAACGTGAGGTATAATTGGGAGCTCACATCGGGGATATCCCCTTACATGTTGGCGAAATCCAGCACCGTCAACAGAATGATAGCTTCCAACTCAAGATCGTGAGTCACATAGTTCTACTCGTGCTCATTCAACTTCCTTGACTTGTAGTATACCACATGTCCTTCTTGCATGAAGACTCCAACAAGTCCTCTCTTGCGAGCATCTGTACATACCATGAAATCTTTATCTAGATCTGCAACTTTCAAAACCAAATCATTTGTAAGACAATGCTTCAACTCTCAAAACTAATAACACACTCCTCAATCCATTCCAAATTCTTTCCTTTTTGCTGCAAAGATGTAATAAGATAGGAAATCTATGAAAAGTTCTTGATGAACCTTCTTTAATAACCTACTAGTCCCATGAATGATCTGACCTCATCCACATTCCTTGGAATTGGCCACTCCTTATGGGTCTAATTTTTTTCAAGTCCACTACTATACGTTCCTTGGAAACAACATACTCCAAGTAATGAACTTCAATATGAAAGAAACTGCACTTTCTAATCTTGGCATACAACTGATGTTGTCTCAACAATATTAACATTGTTGTCAGTGCTCTACATGCTCTTCCTCATTCCTAGAATATATCAATATATCAACAATGAACATTATCACAAACTTGTCCAGATAAGGATGCAACACATTGTTCATCAAACGCATGAAAGTAGTTGGAGCATTAGTAAGACCAAAAGGAACCACCACAAACTCATAATTCCCATACCTGGTACAGAATGCGGGGTCTTGTTCTTATTTTTTGATGCGCACCTAATGATATCTTGATCTCAAGTCAATCTTCGTGAACATGGTTTCTCCCTTCAATTAATAAAACAAGTCATCAATCTGTGGCAAATGATACATGTTCTTGATAGCCACTTTTTTTCAGTTGCCTATAATCAATTCAAAATCTGAGAGTACCATCATTCTTCTTCACAAACAACACTAATGCACCCCAAGATGACACACTTGGCCTTATGTATCCTTTATCAAGAATTTCTTTAAGTTGCAACTTCAATTCCACCAACTCTAGAGTGGTCATCCTATAAGGTGATTTTAATACTGGTGTTGCTCCTAGTACCAACTCAGTAGAGAAAATCACTTCCCTATGAGGAAATAACTTTGTAATATTTGTTGGAAAGATATCCTGAAACTACTAAAAAACACGATACCTCTTTGATACTTCATCATCCTCAACATCCTTCCCCTTGTCATTGGTAACATGCACTACAAATAATAAACACCCTTTCCTGCAATTATGCTTTGCATACATGGTTGTAACCATTCTCACTGATGTGGGATTCTTCTTTCCCTATAAGATTCTCTTTTCTCCATCATCATCTAGGCACTCATTAGCCTTCTCATAACTATCTACCCTAGTCCGATGATTAAACAACCAATCCATACCCAAAAGCATGATATATGAACCTAAAGGAAGAAAATTTAGATGTGTTGATGTAAGCTTTCATTCATCTCAAATGCACAAGATATCACCCAATGATGAACTCTTTTCTTGGTCCCTATAGCCAATTGCACCAACCAAAACTATGCATGCACTTATTTATTCAAGCCACACTTATCCACCAGGTCAAGACTAACATAATTATAATTAGATCGAGGATCAATCAAAATGGAAACAACTCAATCACAAATCTTACTTTCCATACCAATAATGGATGTTTGATGGTTTGCCTGTCTGTTATCAAGTGCTACGTATATCCGAGGAATGATATGACCAACATCCCCAACTATCTGCACCTGATGAGCACTATAGACATGAGGTTTTCCACCTTGGTACATTAGACAATCCTTCTTGAGATGATCCTTACAACAAATCCAACATTACAATGGTTCTCTGCCACTAACTTTATTTTGCTACTCTTGAGCCTAATACCCATTTCCCTTCTCAACTACATCAGACTTCTTATAAGGAACCAAATTTTCTTTCTCACCTGCATCCTGAGATCTTCCCTGCTTAAGAGGACATTTTCCTTTAATCTTCTCATTACTTTCCAATATCACTTAGGCTCAGACTTACACTTCAACTGCTCATAACATTGCTTCAATTTCCCGTGACTTCCTCCAGTGACCAAGGCTCATCATACTCAATCTGATCCTTGAATGATAAATGCATACCATTGATGAACCTTTGAACCTTCATCTTCTCATCCTTGAGGTAAGGCGCATACCTCAACAGCTCCATAAATTTGGTTGTGTACTCTTCGTCTATCATATATCCCATCTTCATCTCATATAATTCCTTAGCCTTTCTATCATAGTACCTCTCGGAGAAGTACTTCTTTCTAAAAATTATTTTAAACTCATATCAACTCAACGATTCTACCTTGATTCCTCTAACATGCTTCAGGTATTCCCATCAGATATCTTCTTTTCCTTTGAGACTAAAAATAGTTATCCTAGCTTTCATATTCTTTGTATAATCATGAAAATAACTTCTTCATCCCTAACATTCATGCTTCTGCATCTTCTGGTTTCTTCATCTCTCCATCAAATGTAGGAGTCTTGGCTTTCTTGAATGCATATGGAAAGCATTTCTTCTCACTCCTCCTATAAGGATGATGGTGGTAATGGTAAAAGTGTCTCTTTGAACCATAACCAAAATAGAACCCATAAGAATTACCTCTCCTATCAGGTGTCTCCAACCATCTACCACATTTGATTGTGTCATCATTATCCAACCTGCATCTTGATCGATGCATTCTACCATATGCCCCATTACTTCTTTCCTCTTGCCCATGGTTCATTCTTGGTTGTCCCTGTTGCTGCAAATATGATCAGATTTGAAGGATCATTGTGTTAACCTTAGCTTTCTTTTCTTGAGCTCTGGAAAATCATTCATGTGACTGAATTACCTTGTCATTATCTACCTTACAAGTTATGATATTTTCCTTCACGATTCTCAGTGTATCTACTATATTAGGATAGTACTCATATCCTTGTTGCTCAATTGATCTATAAGGAGAATCATGTGAACTGTAATACATCATTTTTCTCATCATCCCTAATCTTCCTTTTCTTATAAACATGCCATGTTAGATAAAACAAATAGAAACATGATCAAGCATACCTTAATGAAGTTCACGGGAGGCTAGCTTGTCTACAAAAATTAGTCCAAATTAGCATATATCTATATATATATATATATATATATATATATTATATATATAATATATAATATATATATATATGACACCAACATATCAAACTATCAACATCATGCATGATAACCCAACCATAACATTGACTATATACATGATAACTCTAGCCACTCCAATGCATGTCTGCGTAGAAAACACATCCGCCCATCCAATCCAAGTGTTTGAACCTCGAAGCTCTTATACCACCCTATAACCACCCCTCACGCATTCACCCGCTTTTTCAAGCACCAAAGGTAAATGTGAGGTTGAGTGCTACTATGACATGACTCGACCTCCAAGTTCCAGTTATGGAAGTGGGACCTAAAATCTAACCACAAACTAACATATGTCATACACCAATGCCACTTAGGAGTCTGCAAACAACCCCAGGTGGTCACTCCCTAAGTTGGAACCCTTTTCCCACTTACCAAACACCCCAACCACATGCACAACAAGGAAATAGTGTGGTTATGAGGCACAAACCACATGCACAAGTCTGCTTCCATGCAATTATGACCTAAATATTCCATTTCAATGCCAATGGTTATCAAATCTAAGGCAATTTTCCAAGCTAGCCTCCAGACCATTTCCCATAACTGTCTGTAACTTTCCAAAATCAAAATTAACATGACAACAATGCCAAACATTCAAACTTGAATCCAGAACTTGACCTAGATTTCCTAGTACACATTAGAAATTTCGTCAAACATATGCCAAACAAATAAGCTACAATTCATGAATGCATGTCTAATCGTAATTCTCCGAAATTCATTTGAGGATCACCGAGAAGGTCTAATTCTCTCTCAAGTTGTTGCAACAACACTTGCTAGCCCGTGCATTCATCAACCATTCAAATACTTATCAAATCATGAACAAGATCCATAGCTAGAGCACATCATAGAACCATGCTTATAACTAGAATATTAACCATGAAAAATCAATCATTAAATCAACATAATAACAAATACAAGTGCTCATAGATAACAATAGAAAAATAACCTTTATTAACTTATGAAAAAGCTAACTAAGTGAGAGCCTTCCACATACCACTCAATCATAGATTGGGCTTAACCAAATATTTCTTTCAGTCAATCACCCTTGTGTCATATTCCAAGGATGAATGTGGGATCTCATGGGATAAACCAATACATAATCAGCCAAGGATTCCAGAGGTTAAACCACCTCCACCCTCAAACTATCGAGATCTCACCTAAACCAGTCTCGAGATCACAAAACCAAACCAACCTTCGATTTCCCAAAATTTCTTCACCATACCTTTAGCAATTTTCTATCTCCACCCACCTATCAAGGCCTTCTCAGAGAAAACCATTTCCACCCCTAACCCTTGGGAATTTTCCTAAGACCACCTTACCTGGTTCCAAAACCTTTTGGAAATCCAAAGCTCAAGCAAGAATGAATCCCATCACACCATGGCTATTTAGGAACTATCAAGGCAAGGCTGAAACCATTTTCAAACCAATCAAAACACATGCCAATGATGACAAATGAACCAAATATTCAAATTCCTATACCATGCATTCACGCCTCAACTAGTAAATCACACATGCAACCTATTACCTACATAATCCTCCTAGTGAAGTCGTTGATCCAACCTTCTCCTTGCTTTCATTTTCTTTCCTTTGCTTTTCTTTACTTTCCTTTACTTTCATTTCTCGAAATCGAAGTGAATGCCAAAATGTTCCAAGAATACTCTAAGTGTGCAAGAGTGTATGAGAGAGAGAATGAAAATAGAGAACCAAACTAAATTGAAAAAAGTTGTGAATTGAACCTCTCATGCCTTTTTATTATTGATGTCTCTATTTTCTTCATTTTCCTTCATTTTTCCTCTAATTTCCCTTGCATGCCAATCAGTGTCTCTTTACCTTCCTTTTCTCCTATTTTCCTTTATTTTCATAAATAAATTCCAATTATTGTCTCTTTGCCTTTGCCAATTTCCATATCCATAAATAAACCAAAATTGATGCCCACTATAGTGTTTTCCTAACATTCATCTTGGAATATGTATCCTGTGACCTAGGTCTTATTTTACCTTTATTATCATTTATTACATGAAACTTTAACCCAGGTTTGTTACAACTTGCCTGGAATTTATAATGAATGCACCTATATCTTTTTCCAATTTGAACATGTACCCTTTGTGTGTTGGAACAAAATCAGTCTGATCTACATCAAGGCTTTGTCTTATAAATTCCAAAGCAAATACTCTCATAGGAAAAAATACATGTAAATGATATTCTAATCTTTGTGTATTCTTCAAAAACATACCAATCTCCCACTTTGGTATCTTTTTTGAGCAATAGTATTTCTTTCTCGTGAGTCAAAACACTTGGTGTTTGTTCATTGTTCAGGATGTTATATACAATAGCCATGAATGTATACAGGTATTCAAAAAAACCTTCATATCTTTGTTTCCTTGTGGCAATATTGGTCCATTATACTACATAATTTCTTTGATTTTTGGAATCTGATGTACTCAAACCAATGTGGTTAAATTTGTCCTTATGTACATGTGAAAACAAGTGAACCAAAATAGAAGGGTGTCTAAAATATCCATAAAGTTGGAAGTTTTCAAAATGGAAATTGATCAACTTAGTCAGGTAGGATGGAATATCTAGAATATTGTTTGTTTGAAACATAAGGCTTAAAAATCCTAGGGCCTCCTATTTAACAGTTCTTGTGGCATCTTCACCTAGTAAGGATAGGATTATTACTAGGAAATGTTGTGCATTTTCGGAAAACATAGATGTAGGGTAATTTGTAGTTCATAGAAGAATTTGGGTATTTTGGGCATAATTGATTTAAATAGATGCTCCCTATTTTCTTTTGAAAGTTGACGATAAATGGAACATAATGAAGTATCAATGAATCTCATAGAATTTTCCATTGTAGGGAAGTTGAAACCCTCACGAATTAACTCAGATGTAATTTTGAGGATAGTTTCCCCTCATGAAGAGAGGATGGAATTCCTTTGCGGAATAAAAGAGGATGATAACCAAGACACAAATTCTAGAAAAATGATGGAAATGAGGAGTCATTATTGGGTGTGGGGCCTGATTGTCTTCCTGATTGATCATATGATTTTCTTTCAGTCGCATTAGACCCCTGTTCCTAACGGGGTGGCAACTCCGCTCATTTAATCGTCACTAGGGGCGTGCGGGGGGGGGGGGTGACAATGACTTTTATGAGCCCCCCCTAGTGATGGTTTAGGGGCAGCGCACCCAAAGCTAAAAATAGATGAAAATTTTCCTTGTAAAATATTGTAATTTTGTAGTCAATCTAGCTCGTTCATTAGGTGGGTGATCTGACAATAGAAGTTATTTTAATTTAGGGTTTTTTTCCCCTAGAAGACAACTAGTTTATATGAGATAATTGTATTTAAGTCGTGTATAATTATTATGAGTGAGAGAGGGCAAGGATATTGTGTGAGATTGAAGAGGAAATTAAAACAAATCTATTGTAGGTTGTATCTCTTCATTTTGTTGGATATAAAAGGAAGGAGTGGTTGTTTCTCCATGGACGTAGCCCAAACTGGGTGAACCACATATATCTGTGTCTCTCTTGTTTTATGTGTTTCTATATTTGTGTGTCCACAATATTTTGTGTATTTCATTAATCCATTAATTTATTTCTAACAACTGGTATCAAAGCCAAAGGTATTTTTGGCTAATAAACTCACACGAAAGAAGGGTTCCTGGTTCAAGTGGGAGCAATGGCAGAAGATGGTAGGTTTAGGGTCAAGATGTAGATTTAAATGGAATATTATATGTATTAGAAAGATTTGTACATACCATTGAGTGGGAAAAAAAAATCAATGAGTATGATAGATGCAAAATGGGAGATTCTCGAAAGAAACGTAGTAGGAACAATACAATTGTGTCTAGTAGCCTCGGTGGCATTCAACATTTCAAAGCAAATGACAACAAAAGGTTTAATAATGACATTGGCCAAACTATATGAAAAAACCTCGGCCTCAAATAAGGTATTTCTTATGAAGTGTCTATTTAATATGAATATGTTAGAAGTTGGATCTATTGCTCGTCATTTAAATGAATTTAACACGGTTACCAGTTAGTTAAGTTCTATAGGGGTAAATTTTGATGATGAAGTTAGGGTTATGTCATTTCTTTGCTCATTGCCAGAAAGTTGGAATGGCTTAGTTATGGAATTTAGTAACTATCTCTGTATCTAGTACTTTAATGTTTGATTATGTTATTGGTGCCATCCTTATTGAGGAAATGTGACAGAAAATATCAGGTGAGACATCAGGTAATTCTTTGAGTGCAGAGGCTAGGGGAAGAAAATGGAAAGAGGAAGGAGCCCAGGAAATCACAATAAGTTAAGAAAAGGCATATCCAAATATAGGTCATGGATAGTGTGTTGGAAATGTGGGAAGAAAGAGCACTTGAAGAAAAACTATAAATCTCGGAAGGGAAAAGAAGGAGATGGATAGTAAGAGAACAATCATGAAGTGAATATGACATGTGATGTTAGACCCCTATACTACTAGTGTAACCCCTTATTGTTATTAGTACAACCCACTTATTATATTGATGTACCCATGCAGTGCCCATATTGTTACTATTGTGCCCCATAGAAGCCCACTATTGTTATTATTGTGCCCTTACATTATTATTGTTATGTCGCTCTGATTATGTTATGACCCCTTAGACTCCTATATATAGAAAGGAGGTCTTTTCATTTGTATCATCCAAGAATTGTTCATTTATGTAATGTAAAGGAGGTTTCCCCCTCGAAGAGGCTGAATTATAAGGCATTGATCTATCTTTTCTCTCTTTTCTTGAGCTGGTTTCATAACATTTGGTATCAGAGTGTTGGATTCTAGGGTTTCGCTGCTCCAAACAGGTCATCGTGGAATTTTCGCTATAACTTTTTTTCTGTGACATTTCAGAAGTCGTAAACAAAACCCATTTGAGAAGAAATCGCGCTGAACCTTGGGTCCAAATTTTAGAGCTTTTTGAGCGATATTTGCGGAGATATGATCTGAGGAAATTGGTCTTTTTAGAGACTCCTGAATTACATTCAAAACAGGTGACCTGGGGAAAATCGTCATCAATTTCTCTCTGAGCATCGGATTAAAATTTCGTAAGAAGTTACAGAAAGAGGACGGACTATAGTTGCTTGTGTGCATTTTTTAGATCCAAAGGTTGAAATAGTGACTCGTGGCACGTCGTACAATTTTGCTCTACTGAACTAGTCTATAATCAAGTCACTGTGGGAGATTTCGCATAA
>APFE030497850.1:4152-66928 GCA_000404065.3 Pinus taeda | reverse complement strand
TTGTATCATCCAAGAATTTTTCATTTATGTAATGTAAAGGAGGTTGCCCCCTCGAAGAGGCTGAATTCTAAGGTGTTGTTCTATCTTTTCTCTCTTTTCTTGAGTTGGTTTCATAACATGTGATGTGTTACAAAATGCTTTGATTTTTTCATTAGAAAATATTATTTATGCATGGGTGTTTGATTCAAGGGCTTCATTCCATGATACACCTGATAGGAAACATTTTCATGACTATGTTGAAGGAGATTTTGGACATATTTGTTTGGGTAAAGATAAACCCTATAAAATCATTGGAATGGGTAAGTTTTTTATAAAGCAACAGAATGAAAACCAATGGCTACTGAAGGAGATAAGACATGTTCTATATCTAAAGAAAAATATACTTTCAACATGTTAGTTAGGTGGTGAAGGTTGTGTAACTACATTCACATACAAAACTTGGAAGGTCACTAAAGGAGCCCTGGTAATAGAAAAAGGAGAAAAGCTTGGTACATTGTATTTATGCAATAGTATTTCTAATACTATTAATCCTTTAACCTCCACAGGAGCAGATACAACACTCTCGCATCATAGGCTCGAGCACATGAGTGAGAAAGGGATGCAAATTCTTCACTCAAGAAATTTGTTGCGAGATTTGAAGCATGTTGATTTGGATTTCTATGAAAATTGTGTTTACGGAAAACATAAGAGATTCAAATTTATTAGAGTTCAGAAAGAAAATAAGAGAAAAAAATTAGAGCTTGTGCATACATATGTATGGGGACTTGCTTAGGTATCATCTCTCAGTGGCTCTCGTTATTATGTTACTTTTATTGATGATGCAACTAGAAAAAAATGGATTTATTGTATTTGGAATAAATCTGATGTATTTGATACTTACAAGAAATTGAAAGATTTGGTTGAGAATGAGACAGGAAAGAAGTTGAAGTGTCTCATATTAGACAATGAAAGTGAATATTGCAGCAAAAAGTTCGATCACTATTGTTTATAGCATTGGATTCATAGAGAGAAGACAATTCTAGGAACACCACAGGAAAATGGTACATCAGAAAGGATGAATAGGACAATCATGGAGCGTGCAAGGTTCATGAGATTACATCAAGGATTTTCCTTGCAATTTTGGGCAGATGTTGTAGATATTGTTGTTTATCTAATAAACAGAGTATCTTGAAGTTCCTTTGAATGTGGTATTCGAGAGGAGACATGGACAGGTAAAAAGGTAAACTACTCATTTTTAAAGACTTTTGGTTGTAAAGCCTTTGTCTAGATCAATAAAGAAAATAGAACAAAGCTTGAGGCAAAATCAAAGAAATGTATGAATATTGGATATGGTGTAAATGATTTTGGTTATCGCTTATATGATTATGAAAATCACAAAATCATTAGGAGAAAAGACGTGATATTCAATGAAAAGGTTTTCTATAAGGATCAAATGCAAGGAAAGAAACAGGAAAAAGAAAACAAAGAATACACATTGCTTGATGAGATCACAGAAAAAGTAAAGGTGCCTGAAAATAATAATGACCATTAGCCACTACAACAACATGCACCTCAAACACCTGAAAGTGGTCTTAGAAGAACTACTAGGATAAGTAGACCCCCTGAATGATAAACCCCTTCATTATATTATGTATTGTTGACTGATTCTGATGAACCAAAAATATATGAAGAAGCAATGTGGGTATAAACTAGAAGAAGTGGAAGCAAGCCATGGAAGCAAACATGGACTTCTTGATGCATAACTTGACTTGGGACTTAGCAATGTTACCTGCAGGTAAAACAACATTGTAGAATAAATGGGTTTACAGGTTGAAGGAAGAAGATGAAGGTAAACAGATGTCTAACGCTATACTTCTGGTGAAGGGGTTTGCACAAAAGAAATGTATATACTTTGATGAAATTTTATCTACTATTGTTAAAATGACTTCAATCATAACTATTTTAAGTTTAGTGGTAGCAAAAGATTCGCACCTTGAGAAGTTAGATGTAAAGACATCCTTTCTCCGTGGGGATTTAGAGGAATAAATATATATGCAACAGCCACAAGGGTATGAGGTCAAAGGGAAGGAGAATTTAGTGTGAAAATTGAATAAGAGCTTGCATGGCTTAAAATAGGATCCAAGGCAATGGTATCTAAAATTTGACAACATTATGTTTGAATAAGGTTATACTAGATGTCACTCTTTCCATTGTGTTTAACTTGAAAAGCAAAACGATGGCAACTATATTATATTTCTATTGTATGTAGATGACATGCTTGTTGCAAGGTTTAACATGCAAGAAATAAATATGCTCAAAGGAAAATTGGCAAATTATTTTCAATGAAGGATTTGGGTGTTGCAAAACAAATTCTTGGTATGATTATAACTAGAGACATGAAAAATCGCAAATTAACATTGTCTCATAGTGAGTACATAGAAAAGGTGTTGGAAAGATTTAATATGCAAAATGCAAAAACAGTTAATACACCTTTGGCTGGCCATTTCAAGCTAAGTAAGGAGATGTGTCCCAAGACTCAGGAAGAGATGGATTATATGTGTAAAGTTCCATATGCATCAACAGTTGGAAGCTTAATGTATGCAATGGTTTGCACAAGGCCTGATATTGCACATGCAATGGGAGTTGTAAGAAAGTATATGATCAATCTAGGAAAAGGCCATTGGATGGAGGTGAAGTGGATTCTCATGTATTTGAGAGGTACCACAAATCAAGAATTATGCTTTGGTGGTTCAAAAATTGCTTTACAAGGATATGTTGATGCAAATTTGGTAGGTGATAGAGATAACAGGAGGAGCACCACAGGGTATGTGTTTACTATAGGTGGAACAACTATAAGATGTGTTTCAAAGTTTCAAAACATTGTTGCATGTTCAACAACGAAATAAAAGTATGTTGTTGCTACATAGCCTAGTAATGAATTGATTTGGTTGCAAAAGTTTATGGATGATTTGGGCAAGAAGAAGGAGATGGGCAGGTTATACAGTGACATCCAGAGTGTCATTCATCTTGCAAAGAAATCAGTATTTCATTCCAAGACTAAGCATATACATCTCAAGTACCATTTCATACGGTTAGTGTTGGAAGATGGACAATTGAAGCTGGAAAAGATACACACTAGCCAGAATCTTACAGATATGTTAACAAAAGTTGTAACTGAGGAGAAACTGAGATTTTACTCAGTTTCAATTGGTCATTAAGTATGATGATGAAGATGAGAAACATCAAGGTCCAAAGTGGAAGCATTGTCTAGCAAGTGAAGCAACAGTGGAGTTGTTATAATCAGTCCCCAAGTGGGATATTGTTGGATGTGGAGCCTGGTTATCTTTCTGATTGATCAAAGGCTTTTGTTTCAGTCACGTTGGATCCATGTTCCTAATGTGGTGGAGACACCACCCATTTAATTATTATCACAGGGATCTAGGGGGGTTGACAACAAATTTTATGAGCCCCCCCTCCCCAGCTAGCAAGGGTTTGGGGGCACCACTCTTGAAGCTAAAAATAGATGAAATTTTTCGTTGTAAAATATTGTAATTTTGTAGTCAGCCTAGGTCATTCATTAAGAAAATGATCTGATGGTAGAAGTTATGATAATTTAGGGTTTTTTTCCTTTAGAAGGTACCTCCTCGGTTTATATGATAGATTTGTATTGCGGTAATGGATTATTATTTAGAGAGAGAGAGAGGAGACTATGTGAGAGAAAAGAGGAAATTACAGTGGATCTATTGTAGGTTGTATCTATTCATTCTTTTTGGATAATATAAAAGGAAGGACTGGTTGTTTCTCTGTGTACATAGACCAAATTGGGTGAACCGTGTATATCTATGTCTCTCTTGTTTTATGCGTTTCTGTATTTTCGTTTCCACAACATTTTATGTATTCCATTACTCCATTCATTAATTTATAACAATCATAATATAATACAACCCTGATTGTACAACCCTAAAGGAGTCTTCCACATTTAGAAAATGGCCAAAGATATCATAATGTATTTCCATGAAGCCAAGAGGGAAAAACGAGTCATGAATTTCAACTTATGTATCCATAAGAGGAAGATGAGCAAGGGGATTACTAGTTAGGAGCTTTTGGGTTGGTTTCAAAGTTTTCTTCATTTTAATCATTTTAAAATAGAAAAATAGGGCGTAGACTTATGGGTACATAGTTGAAATGATTAAGATGTGGAATGCTGGTGTGGAATAGTTGGTTGACAACCTGGATGTTTGTTGATAGGAGCTCATGGACAACAGAGTAAAATGATGAATAATAAGAATGATTTAGCCTTATTGTATCAAGCGAGAAAATGGAATTTATGAGGTGTACATAGAGGGAAGAATAGCGCGAAACATGATATGATGTGGATGATGACAGAGCATGTGGTGGTGACATGGAGGGGTGTAGTGTGGTTTGTCTCACTTGTCAACCTCATTTGCCACTCTTACTTGACAAATAAACTATCACGTATAACTTCAACAAAAGAAATTTCCAAAATCCACTTACCACTTCTAGGGGTCCTCTTAATGGTTTCTAGGAAATTTTGGGGACCCCTCAGAATGAATCTCAATTGTCAATTTCGCAATTGACTGATTCACTAATATTCCTTCGTAGGATCCTCTTCACTTTATGTCCCGCACATATTGTACTGTTAGAACTCTGCTATGATTTTGGCACTGTTAAGATGTATGTGAATTCTCTCCAAAGTTACACACTTGTTAACACTTTATTTTTTTATTATGCGTGGACCCACTTTTCTATAGTTGTGGTACTCCAGAGAATTAAATCCTTCAATCCACCTTTATTAAATCTAGCAGCTTAGCCTGAAAGGTTACACTCATGCATATATTTATACAAAAATTTATTTTTCAAAATAGGCTCCTATGTCCAGAAAAAAACTTTTTCTTCCTTTATATTTTCTTATTTTCCTCGAAATATAAAATAAAATGAAAAACATGCTACAACACAATGAATGCATCATACAAACTTCAAATTATACTTAATACACCAAACGCACATCTAATAACGCACAAATTTACTTTTACAGTGAAGGTGTTCTATAAGGGCATCTTCGCCCATCAACCTTCATCGTTTACCCATAGCCTATGGGAAAAAGACCTATGTTTGCATTTATTACAAGAGAATGCCAGTGTATCCTTCCTTGTAAGGGAGTTCGACTGTGTGCTGCTTCCTGTGCCAAAAGGCATTGGGTTCCTCTGAGTAGCATTCTTCTTCTAATTGTTTCTTCAATTCTCGAATTCTATTTTTGATCTGGGGTGATTTGAGTTGTTCTTCTATTCTCAAAGTTGACTTAAGATATTTTAGATCTGTCAGTCTGGCTTCGACTTTATCCAGATCTTGTATAGTGTGTACCATTGTAGAAATTCTAGGATTGGAGATATATGGAAGTTCAATTTTCTTTCTTGTCCCTTTTGAAGTGGGGACAGAAATAAAATATCCAGCTTTGCCTCCTTTGAGTCTGAGTGACCCATGAGGTTCTACTGCTGCAAGAAAGACATTACCAAGTATGTAATCTACTGGAATGTCAGCTACTACAAACTTCAAATAAACACAATGGCTATCAAAACAAACAGATGCTTTGGGTACTTCATATCTAAGTTTTTTATTACCCAATCCTACCACTTCTTTTTCTGCAGTCACCCAATATCTTGCTGGGATATTTTTCATATTCAAAAATATTAATATCTACTCCAGAATCAATAAGAGCAACCATTTCAAACATTTGCCCTTTTATGCAGATATTTACTAAAACATGATGTTGCTGGTATGAGATGGTTAATAGCCTCATATCTCTGAAACCAAAATTTGGATCCTTCATACCTTTAGCAATTTGAATTTCTTGATTACTGCTATGAGAAGCAGTATGCCATGGATGATCATTATCTTCTTCTTTTGCCATCTGTTTCCCTTTCTATATTTCTGCCATTTGACCTTTTATTGTAGAAATTTCAGTCTTGAGGATATGAATTTCTCGACTGACTTCTCCTAAAGTAAGGGACCTTAATCTATCAGGCTTCTGCTAATGCCTCTTAAATGATTTTATATTTTTCTCATATGATGCATCAACAAAAAGAGATTTCTTACCTGAGTTGTTCGAAGCTTTTATTTTTAGTTGATCCATAAAAGCTTCCATCAGCTGATTTTTCATCTCTCCATCCTCCATGGCACGAATTTGTGATAGGATCTTTAGTTCTTCTTCTTCTGTCACGACCATAAGGACTTTTTCTTTCAGGGGCTTCGGCTTTTCTCCTTCTTCTTCACTTGAGTCACTGAAATATTCAGAATCAGAAATATATTGAACATGGCAAGCACATTCTTCAGAATCAGAACATAAACAGTCTGAAGAATTTGAATCTAAACATTGCCCCATATGAGCATGAAGTTCTTCTACAGATAAAGAATTGAAAGAATCATAAGAAGACTCTTCTATTTGGTGTTGCTGAGCTATTTCTCTTCAGAATCAGAGAAATAGCTTAGCAACACCAAATAGAAGAGTCTTCTTATGATTCTTTCAGTTATTCATCTGTAGAAGAACTTCATGCTCATATGGGGCAATGTTCAGATTCAAATTCTTCAGACTATTTATGTTCTGATTCTGAAGAATGTGCTTGCCATGTTCAGTATATTTCTGATTCTGAATATTTCAGCAACTCAAGTGAAGAAGAAGGAGAAAGGCCTAAGCCGCTGAAAGAAAAAGTCCTTATGGCCGCGACAGAAGAAGAAGAACTGAAGATCCTGCCACAAATTTGTGCCATGGAGGATGGAGAGATGAAAAATCGGTTGACGGAAGCTTTTATGGATCAGCTAAAAAGAAAAGCTTCGAACAACTCAGGTAAGAAATCTCTTTTGTTGATGCATCATATGAGAAAAATATAAAATCATTTCAGAGGCATCAGCAGAATCCTGATAGAGTAAGGTCCCTTACTTTAAGAGAAGTCAGTCAAGAAATTCATATCCTCAAGACTGAAATTTCTGCATTAAAAGCTCAAATGGCAGAAATACAAAAAGGGAAACATATGGCAAAAGAAGAAGATAATGATCAACCATGCAATATTGCTTCTCATAGTAGTAATCAAGAAATTCAAATTGTTGAAGGTATGAAGGATCCAAATTTTGGTTTCAGAGATATGAGGCTATTAGCCATCTCATACCAGCAACATCATGTTTTAGTAAATATCTGCATAAAAGGGAAAATGTTTGAAATGGTTGTTCTTATTGATTCTGGAGCAGATATTAATATTTTGAATATGAAAAATATCCCAGCAAGATATTGGGTGACTGCAGAAAGAGAAGTGGTAGGATTGGGTAATAAAAAGCTTAGATATGAAGTACCCAAAGCATCTGTGTGTTTTGATAGCCACTGTGTTTATTTGAAGTTTGTAGTAGCTAACATTCCAGTAGATTACATACTTGGTAATGTCTTTCTTGCAGCAGTAGAACCTCATGGATCACTCAAACTCAAAGGAGGCAAAGCTGGATATTTTATTTCTATCCCCACTTCAAAAGGGACAAGAAAGAAAATTAAACTTCCATATATCTCCAATCCTAGAATTTCTACAATGGTACACACTGTACAAGATCTGGATAGAGCCAAAGCCAGACTGACAGATCTAAAAGATCTTAAGTCAACTTTGAGAATAGAAGAACAGCTCAAATCGCCCCAGATCAAAAACAGAATTGGAGAATTGAAGAAACAATTAGAAGAAGAATGTTGCTCAAAGGAACCCAATGCCTTTTGGCACACGAAGCAGCACATAGTTGAACTCCCTTACAAGGAAGGATACACTGGCAAACCTTGTAAGAGCAGAGCCATCCTGATGAACACAGAATACCAAGATCTTTTCCAGAAGGAGATTCAACAACTCCTTAGTAGAAGACTGATCAGAGAATCCAACAGTCCCTGGAACTATTACGGGTTCTATGTCAACAAAAGAGCTGAACAGATCAGAGGCATCCCTAGACTGGTCATAAACTATAAGCCTCTAAATTCAGTCCTTGTTGATGACACCTACCCAATCCCACACAAAGGAGACTTAATCAGAAAGATAGCAGGTGCCAAGATATTTTCCAAGTTTGACCTGAAAGCAGGATTTTGGCAAGTGGCCATTACTGAGAAAGATAAATTTAAAACTGCCTTCAGTGTACCAGTAGGACATTATGAGTGGAACGTCATGCCTTTTAGACTCAAGAATGCTACATCAAAATTTCAAAAGGTAATGGATGGTATTTTCAAGCCATATTTTGATTGGCTAATTGTATATATTGATGATGTATTAATATTTTCCAAGAACATCCAGGAACATTTTAAACATGTAAATATTTTTAAGAATTTGGTTAAGCACAATGGCTTGGTGCTTAGCAAAAAGAAGATAGAGGTATTCCAAACCACTATCAAATTTTTGGGTCATACGATCTGCAATGGGCAGATTTCTCTGCAAAAACATGCTTTAGAGTTTGCAAATAAGTTTCCAGATGTCATCACCGACAAGAACCAGCTGCAGACGTTCTTAGGTTGTCTTAACTATGTCAGCAACTTTTATCAGGACTGCGCCAGTGACAGAAGGATATTAAACCAGAGATTGAAGAAGAAGAGTCCTCCTGGATGGACAGAAGTCCATACAAGAGCAGTTCAAAACATCAAGGCTAAGGTAAAATCCTTGCCTATTCTATATGTCGCTGATGATCTTGCATACAAAATTGTTGAATCAAATGCAAGTAATATTAGATGGGGTGGAGTCTTAAAAAAAAAGTTGGAAAAGGAGAACAAGTTGTACAATTTGCATCAGGAGTATGGAATCCAGCCGAAATGAACTACTCCACAATTGAGAAAGAGGTCAAGGCAGCATGGAACTGTATCAGTAAGTTTGAAGTTTATCTTATTAATAAACCTTTTCTTCTTAGAACTGATGCATCTGCTGTACAAAAGGTGTTAACAAAAGATATCAAGAAGGCTGGAGAAGTCAAGTTTGCCAGATGACATGCTTTATTTGCAAATTTTGATTTTCAGGTGGAGCACATCAAAGGAAAAGACAATAATTTGCCTGATTTTCTAAGCAGAGAATACATTGAATCAAAAGATCATGTCATGATAATTATCACAGAGTGGGACCAACACCAGAAACAAGAAGTATTGAGAACTGTCCCTGATAACCAAGACTGGGAGACCTATAAAAGAAATTGGAAACCCACGTGGCAGCTCTGAAATACAAAGGTGCTAGATGCCAACTTGCAGCCACATACCGACCTCCAACACTTTTTTCCAGAAAGAAAATTTTACCCTAAAGGGGTTAAGTGGATTCATGATATGATATATGATAAAGCAAGGAGGGATGGTGATCTTGCACGATAGGCTTTGGAACAAAATTTTCATGACATTGCCACTATCTGGTGCCATGGTGGACGCAGCACAGGAATGTATGAAAGGTATATCTGCATATATAGGACAAGAGATCTCTGGAATGAGCCAGGCCATGTTAGAACTCAACCAGCCGCCAAGTGGCCATGAAATGATCCCAGGATCATATTTCCAGATACAGTGTACAACTTTGCAGACTACAAACAGCGTTGGTGGGAATTTCTCAACCTCGACGACAAGGTCGAAACCTAGTACACCATACTCAGATTTAGTGCTATTGGTCATTTTCAAGGATATCAGCAATGTAAATGGTTTAGAGACTGGTGGACTAATTTTGGAATAAATAGAACTGCCATGGATCCTGTAAAACATGAAAAATATTGCAAAAATCTTTGTAGACCATGTATTGAGCAATGTAGTACAGACTGTAATCACCCTATTTATAACACTGTTAAACAAATGACTGAAAGTGAATGGTCAACATACAAGTCATCTCCATATAATAATTCCCTTGAAGAATATATGAGAGAACACATGGAATGGCTTGTATTAACCAAAGTCTAGTACCAGATCGTACTAGGGAAGCCGATGATTGTCTGCAGGATCTACACGAAAGCCTAGGACACAATGCAGTATAAAAGGGACAGATTCCCTGGACTTACTATTTTCTAATCCATGATGTAATAATGAGTACCAGTCATAAGGGCTTAATTGTGACTAGATTTCTCATGAGCTTTGTTGTACCAAATAATTCACAGTGTAAATAATGGTTTGTATTTTCCCATGGGCTTTTACGAAAAGTATCCACTTTGTTTTGTCGGCGTCATTTTCTCGTGGGCTTTGATCAAAAGCATCCACTTTGTTATATTTCTTAAGATTTACTTTTCCGGACAGGAATCTACGATCAGATCTCGCTTTGGTGTTACCCGAAAGCAACTATTCCATCCATCGGACTGGAATCTTTGTGCGGACGTTGCCCTAGCACTATCCAAAAGTAATGATTCCATCCACCTTTAGGACAGTTCACAGATGACCTACAGTGATGTTTGTCCCCCCTCACTTCCTATATAATGAGGGTAAGGCTCATGGTTGGGGCATTCGCATTTGGAGTCAGTTGGAGTCTTTGTTTGTTTTGAGTCGAGTGCCTCTCCTGCTTTGCATCTGCGGACATTCTGTCTGATCTGCTTGCAACACGAGAAGAACTCAAGTCCTTAGGTGATTTGGGAGCCCACGCATCAGTGTGCTCGGCACTGGTGAGAACCTAAAGTGGTCGAATCATTTAGAAATTTGTCCAGTCTGCAAATGAGTTGTGTCATATTATGAGACAGAGCATATATATCGCCAGGTAGCCTTCGGTAATGCTTGTTCCTTGAGAACAGCATAAAGTCTGATAAATGCGAAGATAGTCTATCTCTGTAAAGAATCCTTTTATAATCAGCTTTTCCATTCTGAAATAAAATGAGTGCACCATTCTGCATCTGAATACCTTGTTTGCGCTTTAGCATTGTCTACTATGATAGTAGTTGTCTCTGTGCTTTCATCCGAAGTTCGCAAGAAGTTTGCCAAAGGAACGAAGGGACGCCAAGGCCATTGTTAGGCGAGGAAGCCAGTGTTGAGGCCATAAGAGCATGAAAGTTCTGAGTAGGTTCACCACCGGTTCACCAGGAGTTGGCTATCAGGGTCGAACGAAGAGACGCAGCAAGTAGCAAGCTCGTCACAGGAGCCCCACATTGTTTTCACCACAAACGGCCATTACCTGAGCCTCTCAGTTGTTCTTTTAGCCACGCAGAGAACTATGCCTCCAGCGAAGCCACCCTATTAGTACATCATGACTCTCTTCTAAGTTGTAGCAATGTACTCATCATTTGTACACATTTTTCATATTCTTGCGAATAATTTGCCTCCACATTCTAGCATTCTGATTTCTTTAAATGATTCCCCATTGCAACTCAGATTGAACAAATTTAACCACATATTTTCATGCAAAAATTATTTAAATATTCAGTTGCACGCTATAAAACTATTTTTATGAATGTTGAATCCTTCTGTCTATATAGTTTAGCTTCTATCTACAGATCACAGGTCCCTCAATCAAGGCTCAAATTAAGAGATTGAAATGTCAAAACTTTCCAGGGGAAAAACGTACCATCGTATCGCTCTTCAAGATAAACATGAGTAGAGGATACCGAAGCAAAATAGGTGACCAAGCCTCCAGACGACATTAGGGGTTTGATGGAGAGTAGTAGACCCCTGCTTGAATGGATGTTTGAGTTCCAGCAAGCATGTGGCCCCCCAACTCCCCTGCTAAGTAAGGGATCGTGGTCCACTTCAGAGCAAATAAAGGAAGATTCAAATAATTCATGTGTAGGAGAGGAGGTGAAGGTTGAGAGAGAGGAGTGATCAGAATGGAATGCGTGTGTGAGGAGAGTTGCATGGTGAAAGAACCAATACCAATAATATGTTACCAATGTACAGGGACAGGTGGTTTCTTGATCTTCTATTTGTCCAGCAAATCAATATACAAATTCATATTTGGTAGGGACATAACCATGCAATGAAAATTGTTTGACCACCGATTCAAAGTGCTATGACATATAAATTAATATAACCATTATTGACATATAGTGCCCTTTGCTTAGTAAATGTTTCGGGCTCTAGTGTATTTTCTTCTTTTTTTATGCATAAAACCTTTCCACTTGGATTGGGAAGACTCTATATATGTTTTTTGTCAGTAAATAAATAACATGTTTTTTTGAAATGGAAATAAATGAGATATTATGTATAAGTTTATTAATTAAGGAGCCTTTTAAATTTGGGTAAATAAAAAAAAATGAATTTTAGTGAATTAAATCAAATATTTCATCTCATATTAGCAAACTTCTTAAGCAGGGGAAGGGAACATCGAAGAGGAAGAGGTTAAACTTTGATTATATGTAAAGGTATTGAATATAACATTAACAATTCATTCAAAACAAGTATTGCAGGGCAGCTTAGTGCATGACACTCGAGTTATAAATTATGCTCTAGAAAAAAATATATAAAACATTATAACATGTAGTGGTCAATGCTAAATTGACAATGTTTAATAGGCAAATCAAATCCTAAAGTATTGCTTTGGAAGGAACTAAGTTTAACTAATAGATGAAATGATCTTTTTTGGGGAATTATTGGTTGTTTTCTCTTTTAAAAAGATAATGGAACCGAGCCATTTGAATTTTTCAATTATCTTCTTTTTAATAAATATAATGGAACTAGACCATTTAAATTTTCATATTCATACTGCCCAGGTGATCCTTCTAATAATCATCAAACAAAAAAATCCTTATAACAATAATCAAGTCATTCCCAACAAAAAAAAATCCTTATAACAATAATCAAGTCCTCCAAGGTTTTCTTAAAGCCACAACATCTTTTAAAGATTCAAAAAAAAAAAAAAAAATCTCCAATAACCATTAAATCCCTTTAAATATGTTAAAGATTCAAAAAGAGGCTCTTAAATACCATTAATTCCATTAAAATATTTTAACTATTTCATTATAAGGGTAATTGAGTTATACCAGATAAATCTTCTTTAAAAATGTGAGTGTCAAGGGTTTATTTCCAATCGATCTAATTGCTAGCCATTGCAAAGACGTCCTGACCACCCTGACAGTCTCTAGTTGTGAATTGTTCCCACAAACTTCCCGTGAAATTGAAGGGATCCAGACATCAAAAGCGTAGGGGTCAAATGCACCCCTTTGGTTTCACCCATGCCATGTTGTAAGAAACACATTTTTTTTTACTTGAAATCAATGAGATTAAAAGCCTCAACCCTCAATGCTAATAAGCACAAAAAAATCATTGCATTGGCTTGCTTGGAATTTGCAATAATATCATTAAATTCAAACCTAAGCATAGATGTGATGGAAAATTACTTATAAAAGCAATAGTTGGACTGAATAATTAGATCAGTAATGCAACGAAATGAAGCAATTGTAGATGTTGACATTGTTGGATGTTGTCAACATACAAGGGGTCTCCCCAATGTGAAGTCCCAATTAGAATTCACATCATTTGGTAGAGAAGCATGTTGTAGCGGCTACAAGCACCCTCTAAAAATTTTCCTTAAGCTTTATTTCAGAGCCTCCCTACCAACCTTTCACAGAATCATGTCTTGCTTCATCAAGTACACAAGCTTCAGTGATTTTCTTGTGGCATGACAACTTTTCCATTAGAGCTTGTTGCATTTCCCTCACGTGTTGTTCCTTCGGACTTGGTCCAGCTGTAGACTGAGCAGCTCCCTCAAGAAATTACGCAATTCTGGAGGGCAACCATCCTTCCCTCCACAAATTGCACAATTCTATCTCGCAACCTATTAGGCTCCAGAATTACACAATTTTTCCAATCAGACTTCATCCAGAACATTGTGCAATTCCTCCTAGTAGGGTTGCTCAGCCCAGGAATTGTGCAATACTAAATAGTTGTCAGCTTCTATGCCCATAAATTGTGAAAATCTCTTGGGCAACCAGCCCAGCTCCCTTCCAGAAATGTGCATTTTCTCCCAGCAGTTGAGCAGCCTCTTGCATGTGTAGTTGAGTTGATCGTTTCCTTCCGGGACCGAGCAAAACTGATTTTCATGCATGGGCTCCTTCTCCCAAGGCAACATGCAAATGCATCCCTTGATTCAGGGATATACTTTTAGCAGCTCGAGGTTGCATGCAAGTATCATCTTAGAAACCTCCCACCAAGTGTCTCTCTTCCTAGATTTGTGGCACGCGCATCATATCTTCAATTTTATCAAAACTCATGAACCAGATGCTACAGAGCTCATTCCTAACATCAACCTTTCATCTCTAACATCCCACATCGCATCTAGGAGCCATCGCCACATTTAGCTCATTTGTTTTGGGGTAAGCCTGTTTTCCATGTCTTATGTTGCATTTATGGTACTTTTTGTGTTTTGCCTTGTATGAATGTTGTCTGCTTGATTTCAATGAGTGCTTGTTGTCATTTTGATACATACTAGCTTGTACTACCACCGTTTCATGAACTATTTTTCATGGACAATATTTTTTGTGCATGCATAAAACTATTTTTCATGAACGGTCGTCGATTCGGTGACTCACCTCACCCACATGCATGTTGTTTCATTTTTTGAATCTGTCATTCACCATTTTCATGCATGACCATTCACTTATGCTTACATTGAGTATCACCATGCATTCGCATTCACATTAGCTTTCAGTTGCATGTCGATGAGTCTGGGCAGCTTTGGCCCATACTCTGCCTCACCAAGACATCATTGCACAATCCTGAGAGGGAAGGCTTTGTCTTCCTCTCTGGAAATGCGCATTTTGTCCCACTGACTGTCCTCCAATCTTGCATTGCACAATTCTGAGGGATAGTGACTACTAGCCTAGAGAATTGCACAATCCAATCACTTAGCCTGCAACAATTTCCAGTTGAGATTGTGCATTGTGCAATTCGAGCAATCAGCAACTAGGATGGACTATGCATTATGCAATTCCAACAGTCAGTCAGCCTCTGAGTAGCCTAGACTGTGCCTTGCATAATCTTGGCAAGCAGTCTCTCAACCTCTCGGCGGAAATTGTGCAACCTTCATGATCAATCACACAGGTATGTTGCAAGTCGGTTCTCAAGTTCATTTTGGTTTTCGACTGACAGATTTCTTACCATGAGTGTTTCCATGTTTCCAAGTATCATAGGTTTTCGTATGCCTCTCAACAGCATAATTACAATGGTTTCCATGAGAGCAGAGACGAAGACATTTTTCTGAGCACACTTAGGGATGCAGTCGATCAAGTGTCTATGAACTTGCCTACCCATAAAGGCATCAAGTTGTTCGTAGACAAGCACATCAAGATATGATGGAAACAACATCATACCAGATGCAATGAACACAAGAGGAAGGTTGTTAACAAGAGAGAGGCAGAACAAAGTTTCAAGATCAAGCAAATCCACTTGTGATGAAAGAAACTATGGGGACTTAGGTTATGAGGTGACGATGCGACATGAAGATCACATGAAGACAAAGAGTGGAGCAAAGAAGGAGTTGCATGTGTTGAAGTAGCAACTTAAGCGAGAACAGGACCTACATAGCTGAGAGAATGAGTTGCAACAGGAGCAGGTACAACAGTGGGTGCAACATGCACTCACGGATGAAACTGCGTCCGTACAAGTTAAAGATCCATCCCAGCAGCCAGAATGAAGAAGACATGGTGATCAGTTGATCGCATGCAAGGGAATTCAATAGAATGCATGTAATTGTGTGCACGCATGCAAGCCTACCCATTCAGCACACTCATTGAGGCAAAGACAGGAACCAAGTCAAACTAGAGTTGAACATGTAGTTGACAGTTGATGTGCATGACCACCAGCACACACTACAATATCAACACGGATACTATGAATCAGTGTGATGTTGGTTTGGCTACACCCAAGAAGACCATGCACATGTGAGCAGACGAGTTGGATGGAGGAGCCACACTAATGCACCTGGATGCAACGGAGGCAAGAGTTCACTTCAGCAAGATGTCACCATGGAGTTCATGCATACCATCATGGATGACCAAGATTGGCATCAGTGCACCACCTTCACCATCAAAAGCATGTATGTCAAAGAGTTGGTCTCACACAACGGACAGAGTGTCAATGATGTCTTGCATGGCTTTCTAAAGCCATTTTGTCTCACATGGGCACATGTGCATTGTAATGTAACGTCTTTTCAAGTGGAAGTTCATGTATCGATAGTTGGATGTAATAGCCATAGAGTAGATGAAGAGGCATGAGGGTAGATGAACTATCACAAAGGGGAATGTAAAGGGTCACCTCGCCCTTTGCTATAAATAGAACCTCATAACTCATTGTAAAGGACTTTGGTCAGCCAAGCTTTCGATAGGACTATCTTAGAGAGAGCTTGGACAGTATTGTAATGATCATTGGCTTCTCCACTACGCAGAGCTAGTATATCTCTTTGGAGCAGCAGGAGGTTGTGGCTGTAACGTTCTGTTGTCAGAACTAGTGGTTAGACATGGACGTATTATATGACTGGAACTTACACTTTATTAATATAACAGATCCATCATGTTTCATGCATATGTTGTATTTTATTCTATGCTATCTGGTTTACTCTAAATGATATATGTATTGGTTTGCTTACTCATGCATGTATGGACTTTTATGTGTATGTATGTATGAATATTTCTAAAACATGTTATTGGTTTAACCATCACTTTGAAAGTCTAGCTAACTTCCTTCCATGTTGTGCTGCATATTTGCTCGTGTGTTCCCTTCTTAACTCTGTGCTATCACAGGTTTCCAAGGGGTGCACTCATCTCAACACCTGTGTGTTTGAACCTCTCATGCACCTTCCTTGGCTTGTTGTGCTTGTCGCACCCTTACTACCAACAGAAACATATTACTTGCCTATATGTGAAATCGTGGTGAAGGCATTATCGTACGACCCATTGCTGAGACTCCTACACCAAACAGTTTGAGGTCTAATTAGGACTTCTTACCGGGTAGATCCCCTTACATGTTGGCGGTTCCAACACCATCAACAGAGCCCCATCTAGATATAAGGTTCAGCCATCGTTGCAAGTGATTTTAAAAGAATTCCTTGGTTTCAAAACATACACAAGAGATCATACATAACTTTGGGGCAGCAGGTGTGAAGTGTAAAAGGAGATTCCACGCAAGAGAGGTAAGAAGGGACCTCTAATAGAAAAGTATTAGTACAATCCCAAGAGATACATGCGAGAGTGATTGAAAGGATTCTTTGATTAACCTATAAATTAGTTCACAAGATAACAGTGATCATATAAATACATAACAACACCCATTCAACAAGATTCATAGCTAAATCAATGAAATAGTTCATTATCTTTAGTATGAGTAACACAACATATACCACAAACATCTATAGAATAGTCTTACAATATTTATGATACATGCATGAAAGAGTGTGGCTCCAAGAGCTTATGATTATTAATTAAAGATCCAATTAGTTACATTGATGAAACACTAGCTCCACTAGTGGAACATGAAGCTACAAATTTCTTTTCCAAAAGAATAATCATCTATGTTATGCACCACTAGAGAAGCCAAGGCCCAATCTCTAAAATTCCAAGCATAGAGAAGCCAAGGCCAAATATCTAAAATTCCAAGCCTTTTCTTGAGTTATGAGGGCTTATTTATAACAAATGCCAATGACTCTTGATTTTCCTTGACTCTTTGACTCCCATAACCCATGGGCTTCTATGTGATTCTTCATATTCTACATATATCTCTTTACATTCCACATGTGTCTCTTCACATTTCACATGTGTCTCTTCAAATTATGTATGTCTCTTGGACTTATTTTGCATTATATTTATTTATAAAAGACCAAATTACATCAAAATGGTGGCTATATAAGACAAAAATGTGATAAAACAAAATATTCCTCATGAAGAAGAAAAGGACAAATCAGTAGCTTGAGCATGGAGTTCATTTGTGATATAGGAGTGTCATGCTCTACACTCTGTTGTGATAAAATTGACTCTAACTAGTAGCTCTGCAATATATTGCATCTCCACCTCCAAAGCATATGATAATATGGATTTGGAGCTTCACTATATGCTATTCCATAGCTAGGATAACTTCATGTGAACTTTGGTTGGATCGATCACACGTTGTAGAATAGTATTATTAGCGATCTCCAATCCTTATTGATTTGTTGCTTGCTTGCTTGCTTCATTCAAGAAACTCCCTTATCTCTTGCATGATGACATTGTTGCACCTTATCTCTCCAAGTGAACCCACAGAAGGTATTTTATGTTTCTGCACTAAGGACTCTAAAGAAATATGCGGTCAAACATAAGAAGCAGTGGTGTTGGTCACTTCTTCACTAAGGTGGTCATACTTCTAAGTATTAAGACTTAACTGTGTTCTATCCACCTCGATAGTTATCTTGTCCATCTTGACCAACTTTTCAATAACATTAGGATACTTTACGCCCCAATCTTGTATCAAGTCTACAGCTCTACTTTTCACCTTGAGAAGCTTTAGGATCTCTTGAGATTTCTTTTGAATTTCAACTAGGGGTGTCACCATCTCATGCAAGAGAATCATCTCACCATATATCTATCTCGTGGTATCTTGCATTACTTTTAATTCTTTAGATATGGATACCCATAGCTCTGTAGTGTTAATGCTAGCAGAAGACAATCGTTGATTCTCTCTAGTAAGATGATCAACCTGTTGTTTTGCGGCAATAAGCTCTTTATGTAATCGTGCAACCTCACTCATAAGATATCCTATGTTATCTTGATCTACAGTCACAAAAGCCACATTTGTTGCCATACTTCTCTGGGATTTCTCATGTTATATGTTATCACCCTCTCGGTTGATATGGAAACTAGATGGGTAGGATCATCGGCAAAGTACCTTTCTGTTTATTGTACAATTCTCTTCTTCATTTGGTTGAAGGTGAGGTTGGATACATCCATGACCCTATTGTCTAGTGCAGGAACAATTCCTATTTACTAAATGGGATATGGCCACCAGTGAGAGGAAGATTTGGTTGAGTGGCTAGTTCATCTGCAATTGGTTCAATGGAATCCTCCTCCTCCAACTCTGCTTCTAATTCACAAGTCATTTATTCTTCCTCCATTATATGTGCAACTTCTTCCTTTTGAATGTTCTTCATTTGTTCTTCCTGTGACAACTCTTGTAGTTTTGCTTCTATTGTTCTACTCCTCTTCTCTCATCTTCACTAAGTCATCTTGCTTCTTTTTTTCTTCTTCTTCTTTCTATAAGTGAACATTCTCTCTTTTGTGTTCTTCTTCTAAGCTTCTCTTCTCCTTCTCCTTATTTTTCCTCTGCTACTCTACCTCAATCGCACCTTTTCTAATAGGATCATCCTTGAACTTTCTAATGCTCTCTGCCATTAGATCATGTTTTAGCTTCTTCTTGTGTGCTATAGTGTCCACTTGAACAATTTCCTCCAATCGAATGTCCTCCAACTGAACATTGGGTACCAATTCTTAATATCTTCATATTTTGGTATGGGCATAGGTCCATATGGCCAGGTATATTGTATCTTATCATAGTGTTTCCTGCACATTTTTCTAGGATCATATCTGTGAAATTTCATTGTTCCAAAGTGAAGGTGTTTGAGTTTTTCAATGTCACAATCAGTTGCCTTAAGGCTCTTAATCTCATAAAGTTAGATCCATAAAGGAAGAGTGGAATAAGGAGTCTTTTTCCTCCTATGTAGTTGTGAAGACAATCCATTATACAACTAATAGGCTACCTCCTACAATACCACCTTATTGGTCACATATCTCAGCATAAGGTGAGGGGTTTTGTGACACCCGAAAAATTTGATGTATGTGCCCTACAGCGAAGCAAACCAATCAGAAATCTCACAGAGTACCTCCTTAACCTGATCCATCATATAAGGAGATTTTGTCTCAAATATCATCATGTGCAAAACTGCAAAGAAGTGCTAAGCCAGTTTTTCATAAACTCCTTGAAAACTAACATCTGATAACATTTTGTAATGAAAGTAGATAGGTAACTATTACCATGGGGTCCAATTCCATTTCATCTCAGTGAACTCATAACGGTCACAAATACCATCCAACAAATAAGCAAACATGTAAAAATCTAGTGCTTTCTTAACTTGTAGGGTTGTCTTAGCCTACTATATCTAAAGATACAGTTCATGTGAATGGATATATGCCCAATTGAAAACTTTACCTCTTGAGGCAACCATGCTGAGAAAGAAAATATAGTTATCCTCAAAGTATTATGCATTCTGAGAAAGAAAATATAGTTATCCTCAAAGTGTTATCCATAAAATTTGCAACACATTGCTATGATATTTTGACAGAACTTTCATAAATATTTAGTCTGATAAATTGCACTTGGTCTCTGGTGGAATCTTACAGGCTCTTGACACCAAGATTCAATAACTTCCTTAGTATTGAGATTTTCCTAAGTTGCATGAAATTGAGTGTTCGCATACAACCTAGGCTTTCACATCTTGTAATAAGTATGTATATCATGTGGATTGTAAGTGGAAATCTCATTCCCGCTTTCACTATGAAAGACCAAATATTTGTTATCCATGTGTGACATGATCCATTAAATGGCTTTTGCATAAGTGCTTCTGAAGATAAGAATAATGTAACAGCCTTGGTCAAAATTCCATGTAATAACGTTAATAAGGGAAAAATAATAACCAAGGCCATGGGACATTTATTCTGAGTTGAATGTTGGGAATAACATCCTAGTGTGGGTGTTCATTTAGTTTATTATGGCTAAGGAAATTGGCAAAGGCAATGAAAAAGGATTTGGAAAGGCAAAATGGCATTTTTAGCAATTTATTTTTTAAAATAATGGAAATTAGGAGAAAAGGAAGGTGAAAGGTCACAGGTTGTATGTGAGGCGGAAAATGAAGGAAAATAATGGAAAATGGAAGAAAATAGAAGCCTCATTAATAAAAATGCTTCTGAGGATCAATTGGTACCTTTTTTTGTCAGTTCAGTTTTGGAGCTCTCTCTCTACTTTATCTTAGACTCTTGGACACTTGAGCATTCTTGGAGCATTCTAGCATTGAATCAAGAAAATAAAAGGAAGGAAAAAGAAGGCAAAGGGAAGCAAATATCAAGCAAGGAAGAGCGGGATCAAGTGACTACAACAGTATTACTTGCAGGTATCAATTTGGATGTGTGATTTCCTTGCTAGATTTGGCATGCATGGTACATGCATGTGAGTATTTGGTTCTCTTTTTCTCATTGGCATGGGTTTTTCTAGGTTTGAGAGTGATTTTGAGCCTTACCTTGCATTTCTGGATAGCCATGGTGTGATGGGTACTCTTTTATTTGGTTAAGCAAGATTGCGGGATGGTTTTGAAACTGAGTGAGGTGGTCTCTAAAGAAGAACACAAGGCCTAGGAATCCCTGGACCAGAGAAGGTGGGATTGTAGTAAAGCCAAATTTTGTGTACCTCGATGGGCCTAGGAAACCTAAACTGGTGAATAGTGGGATATACGGTAAATCCTAGAGGTGCGTGCCCTCGATCAAGCTTAGGAATCCTCGACCATTGAATGGAGGGATATACAGTAAATCCTAGAGGGTGGAGTCTCGATTAGGCGTAGGAATCCTTGACTGATGAATGGAAAGATATACAGTAAAGCCTAGAGACTATGAGGTAAACAAATTCCTCACACTGTAGGTGGAGAAATCCAGTTGCATCCATGCTTCTTTAGGGGCTAATGATCTAGTGGGGATTACAGTGACGCCTACGGAAACTTGGATTTGTTTTTTTGTGAGTCCCGCATTCATGCTTGGAATATGGCACAGGGATGATGGGCTGGAGGAAAGAATTGTTTCAACCAATATATGGTTAGGTGGTTCATGGAAGTCCCAAAATTGGTTGGCTTATTCATTCATTAATAAGATCCATTTCTCCTTGGTATTTCATGTGTAAACATATTGGTCCATATGTGATTCTTATGGTTGTTATATCCTTATTATTTATGTTGGTTATATGTTGGTTATGAGTATGTTTTATGATAGACTTCATGTATGGATCTCATCATGTTTTTACTTGAAAAAGAGTGTAAAATGAATATATGACCTAATAGATGATAATTCATCTATTGTGATAAGGCAGCAATGCTTGTCTATGAATCTCAAATAAGTATGAGATCCCTATGTTCATATTTGTTGTTATGACCTATAGATTAGATATTTGTGACATGATTGATGAAATGCATGTCATGGCTAGTAGGGGTCAAATCAAGTACTTGTACCAATGGTTGCATTACTACCCTTATTCCATTATTATTTATCATTTCTCAAAGTTTCATGAAATTTTGGGCAATGGCCTAAGTCCATGCCCAGAAAAAGTGGCACGTAATTTGGGGTCATCGTCTTAGAACTTGCTAAAAAAGTCCACAGACATTAGCATGCCTTGCTGTGAGAGAAATTGGAAGGCCTCGGTTGCATGCATGGCTTGTCATGGGAGTAGTTGAGGGTCCAAATAAGTGAAATGTCAAGTTGTCTCAAAGGTTGGTCACCTTGAAAAGTTGGTTGACTCCTAAAGGTTTTGTAGCATGTGTGGACGGTTAAAATGGTTTTGTTTTGTTGGTTTCACTTCATTAACTATACATGGGGATTTCAATCACATCATAGTAGCCTCTCATCATATGTTTACCCCAGCATACTGTTAACTTGGGTAAATATGGGAGGAGGGTGTTATAGAGTGGTATCAGAGCATGGTTCACCCCTTGGACTGGATGGGCGATGTGCATTGGACATGCATACATATCGGTTGTATATGTGTTCTTCATGATTACAGTCTATGTGCTTTTTATATATGCATGGTGGTGGTCATGGCATTTGTGTCGCCATGTGAAACTTGATGGTGTTGCTGTTGGATGTGTTTTTCGTGGCTGTATGTGGGTCATGCATTAGTTATGCATGTCAGTTCTTATATACATACATTTGCATGGTTATAGTTGTTGTGCATGAGATCGTGGTATCTGGTTGGGGTGGTCATGCATGGTAATTTCCTGATGGTTGAAATGATATTTATTTATTGATGTGATTATGATTATACATGTATTGTGCTAATCTGGTTGATCTTGCAAACGAGATAGCATCCCCTGAACTATACTGAGGTATGTTAATTATGATATTTTTTGGCTTAAGCTGACATGGTATGGTTGTAAGAAGAAGATCAAAGATGACTAGAAATATGGTAGACTACAATTCACGAGACTCTTCCTATGGATCAAATGAGCAAAGTGGTGTTGGGTACTCTTCTAACTTAGCAGACACATTGCAAAGTTTGAAGGCAAAAATAAGAAGTTGCAAGGTAGATAATGATAGAATCGTGCAAGCACATGAGAAATAAGAAGAATTCAATGCAATAATCCTTCAAAGTTTGTCAAAACTACAAAGACAAGGTCCGCTTAGGATCAGCCATGGGCAGGAGGACATAACTAACGGGGCATATGGTAGTAGATCTCATGGTGGGCACAGGTCAGGTAGGGATGACACGATCTAATATGACAGAATCTTGGATACTCTAGATAGGAGAGGTGATGGACACAGGTTATATTATAGTTTTGGTTTCTGTAGTCACTATGATCGTCATCATTGTCATCCTTACTGGAGGAGCGACAAGGGATACTTTCCGAATGAGTTCAAGAAAGCGAAGCCACCTACCTTTGATGGATATTTGAAGAAGTCGGAGGATGCATAAGCATGGCTACTTGTGCCGAAGAAATTATTTGAGTTGCCTGAATACACAAAGAATATGAAGGTGAGAATAGTTATCTTTGGCCTCAAAGGGAAAGTAGATATCTAGTGGGAATATGTGAAACAAGTCAGAGACATCAGGACAGAAGATTTGAGTTGGAATGAATTTAAGAAACTTTTCAGGAAGAAATACTTGTTAGAGAGGTACTATGATGGCAAAGCCAAGGAATTCTATTAGATAAAGATAGGATCAGTGATAGATGAGGAGTACAAGGCTATTTTCTTGGATTTATTGAGGTGTGTACCGTATCTTAGAGATGAGAAGGCAAAATTTCAGATATTTGTCAGTGGATTACCATTAGAATTTAGAGATCAAATTCAGTACGATGAGCCTTGGTCACTTCAAGAATTCATTGCGAAATTGAAGCATTGTTATGAGAAATAAAAGTGCAATAGAGAATCTTAGCAAGGTTAGAAAGGGAAACACAAATCTAAAGGTAAATGGTAGCTGAAAAGAACAAGGCTTCAGGAAGAAAGTGAGAAATAAAATGTTGCACCTTACAAGAACTTTAATGGGTCACAACATAGAGGGAAGAAGAATAACGGTGATGGTATCGGACGATTATAGTGTTGGACATATGGTAAGGAGCATCTTAAGAGCGATTGTCTATAGAATCAAGGTGGTGGGCCTCAAATTTACAATGCACAAGGAAGCACAGACAGTTGGGGATGTTGAGTAGAGAAATCTATGATCTATGTCGCGCTAGATAACATGCAGGCATATCACTAGGCATCTATTATCGACTTGGACAGTAAGCTTTGTGATCAAGTTTTTTCTATTTTAATTGACCCTAGATCTCATTATAGTTATGTTAGTCCTCACCTAGTGGATAAGTGTGGTTTGAATAAAGTGGATGCAGAATCCTAGTTAGTGAAGTTGGCTACAATACAAAGAAGAGAGTGCATCATTGGGTAAGAGCTTGCGCATTCGAGCTGAATGGTATTTCTACATCAGTGCATTTTAATGTATTACCATTGGAATCATATAGTATTATTTTGGGAATGGATTGGTTGTATCTTCATAGAATCAAAGGATTTTTATGACAAAGCTATTGAGTATTTAGATGACAATGGAGAACAGAGATTCTTGCAAGGTAAGAAGAAGGCAACATTATTTATAATGGTGACAGCTATACAGGCAAAGCACGGTTGCAAAATAGGGTGAGTGTTATTTGTAGTGCATATTTCTAGTGATAAAGGTAATTATGATGAGGACACATAGGTATTGAGAAGGTACATGATCTTGCGGCTCAGGATGTATTTCCCGTAGACATTTCAGAGTTTCCACCTCACAAAGAAGGGGAATCTTCAGTTGAGTTGGTATCAGGAGCAACACGAGCATCAAAGGAACCTTATAGGATTAGCACTCCAAAGTTAGTAGAGTTGAAGTTGCAGCTGAAAGAAATGCTTGACAAAGGATACATTAGGACAATTTTATCGCCATGGGGTGCAACAGTGTTGTTTGTGAAGAAGAAGGATGGCACTCTCAGGATATGCATTGATTATAAGCATTTAAACAAGGTAACCATCAAGAACAGGTATATGTTTTTGAGGATTAATGACTTGTTTGATCAGTAGAAGGGAGTAGCAGTGTTTTCAAAGATTGACTTGAGATCAGGATAACATCAAGTATGCATCAAAGAAGAGGACATCTACAATACTAATTTTCGTACCAGGTATGGGCATTATAAGTGTTTGGTTGTGTTATATTATTTCCACAACTAGCGAGTGGGTTACAGGGGGGAGGAAGCCCCCCTGTAAGGGGGTATGCATGGGTCCCTCCCTGCATGGGGTCTAGGGGTAGCACCGTGGGAAAAAAAAATTGGACCTTATATTACCTATGGTTTTGTGCATGGATTTCACACATGATCTTAGGCATGATGGTTTTCGTTCCATGGTATTATGTAGATTTGGTCAACGGAACTATGGTTATGTTCTAATACATGGTTAATGGATTATTATTTATGGATGCTTCAGCATGTATATATATGTATTGTAACATTGAAAGGAACATAATGAAAAATTAATTTGGTAGTCCCAGTTTTGGGATCCAGGGGAAAATCTCTATGTATATTTGTTTTATGTGTTATGCTCTTGCCTTTGTTTATTTTCTATTTTAGAATTTGTATGTGGGTAATTTCTGTATGGAGTTAAAACCTACAGTAAGTTTGTTGTAGTTCCATTGGTTTGACTAATGCTCCAACTACATTTATGTGCTTGATTAATAGTGTATTGTGTCCTTACCTCGACAATTTTGTTACTGTATTCATTGATGACATCTTGATATATTCTAAAAATGAGGAAGATCATGTCGAGCACTTAATAGTAGTGTGTAGATTATTGTAGAGAGAGCATCAGTTGTACACCAAGCTTAGCAAATGCAGTTTCTTTCAGAAAGAGGGACATTACTTGGGACATGGTGTTTCCAAGGAAGGTTTAGCAGTGGATCCATAGAAGATAAGAGCTATCATTGAGTGGGCAGCTCCTAGAAATGTGGATGAGGTAAGATAGTTTATGGGGCTAGCAGGTTATTATAGGAGGTTCATCAAGAACTTCTCTCGCATTGCATATCCTATTACATCACTGCAGAGGAATATGCAACTAGTTTTGAGCAATTGAAGTAGTTATTGACAAATGATACAATGTTAAAGATTTCATATCTGGAAAAAGAGTTTGTGGTGTGTACAGACGCTTACAACAGAGGACATGGTGGAGTCCTGATGTAGGAAGGACATGTAGTATGCTATGAGTCACAGAAACTGAATGAGCTTGAGCATAATTATCTGACACACAATCTTGATATAAATATCGCCATTATTTGTGTTATAAAGCTCTAATAAGTGGTATGGGTGTCATGTTGTTATCATTGTTATGTTGTTATGTGTCATGTTGGTTTGCTTCTTAGCAGGGTGATCATTGTAAAATACTGCAACGAAATAAGTTATAAAGGTCCACGGGAAGTATTTTTTTCTTCTCTATAGTCTTGTTGGTTGTAGGTGTCATTGAACACCGAGGACAGTGTTCCCCCAATGAGGAGGGTTCTGTAACAGCCCTAGCCAAAATTCCATGTAGTAATTTTAATAAAGTAAAAATAGTACCCAAGGTCATGGGACATATATTCCGAGTTGAATATTGGGCAAAAGATCCTTATGTGGGTGTTCATTTCATTTATTATGGCTAAGGAAATTGGCAAAGGCAATGACAAATGCTTTGGAAAGGAAAAATGGCATTTTTGGCAATTTATTTATGAAAATAATGGAAATTAGGAGAAAGGGAAGGTGAAAGGTCACAGGTTGCATGTGAGGAAGAAAATAAAGGAAAATTAAAGAAAATAGAGGCCTCATTAATAAAAAGGATTTTGAGGATCAGTTGGTACCTTTTTTTGTCCGTTCATTTTTTGGAGCTCTCTCTCTACTCTCTATCATATTCTTGAACATTTTGGGTATCCTTGGAGCATTCTAACATTGGATTAAGAAAAGAAAAGGAAAGATAAAGAAGATGTTGTAGCCGCTACAACCACCCTCCAAAATTTTACCTTAGCCTGTTTTGGAGCATCCCTACCAACCTTGCACAACACTTTATCTTGCTTCATCAAGTACTCAAGCTTCATGAGTTTTCCTCGCACAAAGGCAGCCTGTCGATCACAGTTGACCCACTCCCCTCATAAGCTACTCACTAGTACTTGGTCCAGCTATAGGCTGAGTAGCTTTCCCTTCAAAATTGTGCATTCCTGGAGGGAAACCAACCTTCCCTCCATGAATTATGCAATACTCTCTGATAGACTGATGGGCTCTGGGATTGTGCAATCCTGCTAGCCAACCCTCCCAGTAGGATTTGCGGAAATTTTCTGAGAAACAAGCTATTCAGGCTAAGATTTGCACAAATCTAGGCAGCAGTCAGCTACTCTACCCATAAATTGCACAAACCTCCTAAGCAATCAGCCAAGCTCCCAGCCAGAAATGCGCATTTTTCTCCAACAATCGAGCAGTCTCTTGCATGTGTAGCTGAGTTGACCGGTGCCCTCCAGGACTGAGAAAAATAGTCTTGCATGCATGGGTTACTTCTCCAATGGCAACATGCAAAGGAATCCCTTATTTTAGGGATCAATGTTTAGCAATTGGAGGTTACATGCAAGGAGCAATTTAGAAACCTCCCACCAAGTGTCACTTCCCCTAGATTTGTGACATGCACGTCACAACCTCAATGTTATCAAAACTCATCAACCAGACGCTTCAGATCTCATTCCTCACATCAACCTTCTAGCTCTAACATCCCACAACACATCTAGGAGCAGTCGACACATTCAGCTTAGTTGTTTTGGGGTAATCTCGTTTCCCGTGACTTGTGCTGCATTTTTGTCGGTTTTTGTGTTTTTGCTTGTGGGAGTATTGTTTGCTTGATTTATTTCAACGCTTGCTAAGGTTTACATGTGTAAAAGCTTGTCCTGGCTCTATTTTAGTTTCCATTGCTATCTCACTATTGTCGCATGCATGAAATTGTTTTTCATGGATGTTCACCCAACCGGCAAACTGCCTCACCCGCACGCATGTTGATCTATTTTCTAAATCTTTCATTCATGTTCTGCTATCACTTAGTGTCGCCATGCATTCATTGACTTACCTGCTTTCAGTTTCCCGTCAGCAAGTTGGGCCAACCTTGGCCTGGGCTCTACCTTCACCAAGGATGCATTGCGCAATCTGGGAAAGGGAGGCTCACCTTCCTCTATAGATTTGCGCATTCCTTCCCAGCACTGGCCTCCAGAACTATTTTGCGCATTTTTTGAGGATAGTGGCTACTTGGGCCAAGAAATTGTGCAAATTTGTCCCTAGGCTAGCAGTCGTTCCCAGCTGGAATTATGCATTGTGCAATCCCAGTAGTCAGCAGCTAAATTGGATTGTGCATTGTGTAGTTCCAGTTGTTAGTAAATCTCCTAGTATCTTGGACAGAGCCTTGTGCAATCTTGGCAATCAATCTTCCGACCTCCCGACTAAAATTGTCTAACCTTCATGATCATTCACCCAAGTATGTCACAAGTCAGTTCTCATGTTCATTTTGTTTTTAAACTGACAAATTGCTTACCATGAGTGTTGCCATATCTCCAGGCATCGCAGGTGTTCATCTGCCTCTCAGCATTACGAGTACAATGGTTTCCAGGAGAGCAGAGATGAAGACATCATTTAGAGCACACTTGGAGTTCAATCGATTAAGTGTCTATGAGCTTGCCTACTCACGAAGACATCAAGTTGTTCGTAGACAAGGACATCAAGAAGCAGCATCACAGCGAGCAGCATCATGAACAACAGCTGCAGGTAGCATACCGAATGTAGCGAACGCATTGAATATAGTGAATGAAAGAGGAAGGTTGTTGACAACACAGAAGCGGAACAAAGTTGTAAGTTCAAGTAGATCCATTGAGAATGAAAGCAAATTTGGAGACTTGGGCTATGAGGTGACAACGCGACATGAAGATCGTGCAAAGATAGAGAATGGAACGAAGAAGGAGTTGCCTATGCTGAATCAACAACTCGAGGAATAACATGAAGTTGCACAAACAGAAGAATGAGTTGCAGCAAGACTAGTAACAACATTGTGTGCAACATGCACTCACAGATGAAACTGCGCCCATATAAGTTAAAGATCCATCCCAGAAGCTGACACAGAGCAGACATGGTGAGAAGTTTTTTTGATCACATGCAAGGGATTCAGAAGCATGCATGTTGTTGAGTGCACACATGTAATCCAACCCATTCAAAACACTCACCAAATCGAAGACAAGAAGCAATTCCAAATGGGGCTGAACATGTACTTCGGCAATTTCATTTGCATGACCACCAGCATACATTTGAAGATTAGCATGAACATTATGCATTAGTGTGTTTCCAGTTCAACCATACCCAAGAAGACCATATGCATGTTAGCAGACAAGCTGGATGAAGGGGCCAAACTAATGCACTGATTGCAACGAAGGCAAGAGTTTTCTTCAAGAAGATGTCACCATGAGGTGCATGCACACCATCACGGATGACCAAGCTTGGAATCATCTCACCACCTTCACCATCACAAGCATGTCAAAGAGTTGGTCTTATCATAGCAGACCAAGTGTCATTGATGCCTTGCAAGGCTTGCTCAAGCCATGTTGTCTCACATGAGTACATGTGCATTGTAATCTTGAGTCATGTCAACTGTAAGTTAGGTGCCAATAATTGGATGTAACAATCATAGAGTAGGTGAAGAGTCATGAGGGTAGTTGAACTGTCACAAAGGGGAATGTTAAGGGCTACCCCACCTTTTACTGTAAATAGTCCCTCATAACTCATTGTAAGGTCTTTTGGTCAACGAAGCTTCTAAGAATAATATTTTGAAGAAGGCTTGGATAGTATTGTAATGCGCCTTGGCTTCTCCACTACACAGAGCTAGTACATCTCTTTGGAGGAGCATGCAGATGTGGCTATAACGTTCCATTGTTGGGACTATTAGTGTCAGTGTCTTTGCACTACCATCAGTGATCAAAATTACTCTTTTGCATTTCATACTAGGAGTCCCATTTTGATGTTTTTGCATTCCATTAGGTCATGGATCTACTGATGGTAGGGTTCATTTCAGTTTTTCCCTCATGATATGTACTTCCTAACCTCCTTTCATACCTTTCAATCAATGGTTTATGCTCATTTTCAGTCTATTTCATTAATTAGATAGGGTTTTGGTCTCATTAGGTCTAGGGCTTCATCCATGGTCAAATTTTAGTGATTATTGCTAATAATGGTCAGCAAAGACATGAGGAGGTTAACAATGATCATAAAAGTCAAAATGTGTTAATTTGTAAACTTAATGAAGGGCTCACCTCAAAACTAGTTTTGAGGTGAAAATAGAGCATTTGGATTTCATAGCTAAAATTAATGTAATTTTATCATTCTCATATATAATAAATGGTTCCTTACTGCTCCTGGTCACCCGGTGATATTTCCAAGCACCTACCACTACAAAAATCAAGTCATCTTGAGCACTGATTTGCCTGCAAAAGCAAAAGAGAACAAACCCTAATTTCCTCTCCCACTGAGCTAGGGTTGGCTATGGGAGTAGAGATATCTAAGTAGAGGAGGCATGAGAGATATCATAAGGAATGAGGCCATATAATATCAACAAACATTAGGTATCCACCATTTATCGAGAAGTCATTCCAAGGAACAAGCCATTCATCACACATAAGGGACAATTTCTCTTCAAACTATGTTTCTAAGCAAGAAAAGATGAATTTAGAAAAAGTGAGAGAGGTTTTTGTCCAAAGTAGGCCAAGGAATAAAATACTTCTTCACTTTTTACACATGTGTCATGGTTTTAGGGAAATTTCAAAAATACAATTGCCTTAGGAGAGTTAATGCACCTCTAGAGTGACCTTGGGAAAATCAAGATTTCTCCTAGCCTAGTTGGCCAAATGGCTTGCTTGATGAGTCAAATAATAACTAGACACAAAGGTATCTCCAATGAGATATCATGATATCAATTTGGAGTTGAGGAATACCTTCAAAATTTGACTGCAACATCACTCTTTATTTAGGCAGTCTCGTTCTGCACATTTTGACTGGTCTTGGGAGATTGGACTTTTGACAGGGCAAGTGAACTCCAAATTGGAAAATTCAAGATGTTCTAGAAAGTAGACTTGATAAGCTTTCAAACGAGCTATCACTGACCAAATTGGGACACTAGGAAGGCCTCCAAAAGTGGTTTGAAAAAGGCGTTGCGCATAGGATCAGTGGCGCTGCGCACCTGGCAAAGTTTGACAATGTAAAATTACACTGGCACTGCACACCTGTCAAACTCTTCCAAATCGCTCCAATTTGCCTCAAATTTCCAAATTTGCCTCTTGAAAAGTAAGTAACACAATTATTCTTGTTGAAAAAGGGTTTTTTACATCAGTCTATGGTAATTGTGTTTATCAAAAACCAAACCCTAGTTTTCACCAAACCCTCTCATATACCTTAAGCTCATTCATAGATTGTTGTCATATCTCATCCATTGGTTGTCCCCATAAAACCCTATTCCCTCATATAAATTTCCCTAGATCTCATCCCTTCATACAAATTTCCTAAACCCTATACTTCCTCCCCAAAACCCCACATACATCCCAAACCCTACAATATCCCTAAATCCTAATCACTCCCTAAATCTTATCCACACTCCCACTCACCCTCACCTAATTTCCTATTAAAAATCTCTTCATACTCATCATACACTCACTCACCAATCCATCACTCCTCATTGACCATAAAGACAAATAGCAGTACAATAATGGAGAGGGACAGTGAGTATGAACTTGAAGAAGAAACCCTTACCGACAGTTCCATGGAGAGATTTGAGAAGCAAAAAGGAGCAAAACAAATTAGAAATCCTAGTTAATGCCTCATTAGCTCATCAAAGCAGTGCATGAGGGTGTCTTGTGCCAATTTTGGGACAATTTTGATAAAATTTTATAATTTTCAAATTTTGAATTTTGCAACACAAGAAATCTCAATAGGTGCGCAGCGCCACTGGTGTTTTTCTTTTGACTGGGGCACCTTTTGGGAGAATGGTTTGCATTTTTGGATTTAACATAAAAAAAAAAAAAAAAGAAGCAAACCTGTGGCATTGCACTTTTGACTGGGGCACTATTTGGGAGAATGGTTTGCATTTTTGGATTCAGCATAAAAAAAATAAGCAAACCCAAAAAGTTTCATCAAATTTGGAGTAGATCTTTGTCACCTAAAGGCCAAAAAACCATCAAAAATGACCTCTTTGCCACTTTTTTGACACACAGGAAGCAGTCTTGGGAGATTCCATTTTTGAGGGGGAAAATGACCTCCAAATTTAAAAATTCAATATGTTCCAGAAACTAGATAGGCAGACCTTTCCAACAAGCCATCTTTGGCTCAATTTGGTTAAGGGGAAGGCCCCCAAAACTGGCTTGGAAAAATCACAGTGCATAGGATGGATTTTTCCAGTTTTGCCCAAAAATCAAAATTTCTCCTAGTTTTTCTACCATTTGAATTTTGCTCTCATTTGGATGAATCTTTGAATTTAAATGATGCTATGGTGTGTAAATGTAATTGCAAAATGACTCTTGAGGGTAGATGCATCATTTTGAGGTGGTTTGGGGTTGAATGAATTAGTTTCCTTGGTTTTAGAGGCAAGTTGTTCCACTGCCTATATTCCTGTTCTTAGTTTAGATATGGTTGAAACCACCCCTCTTCTCATGGATTCGACCCTTGATGGCTAGAACAGGTGGTTTGGTGCCTATATTATATACTTTCTTAGTCATTCGTAAAGGTTGGACTCTGTGGATGCTTTGAGCTTCATTGTACATCATTACAACAGTTTGGAAAGGAAATAAACCAGGGATTGCAGCTATTTTTGTGGGATTCTTGTGGTAATGTGTCTTGGCATTATTTTTCTTTTTGTCATTGGTTTATCTCATGTGTTATATGTGTCAGCATCTATTTCTTTCTTCCTAACTAAATGAATCAAGATAGATAGGTGGAATACATTGATATCAGTGCTTTGTCTTGGGAATACATTTAGTTTTTAATGTTTTCTACTGTTTGAAGAGGATTCGTGACCTTTGCATGCCCTCCTCAGCCCCTCACCAGTCTCAGACCTACCATCTCACTCAATTCTAAGTGACAAAACACCTACCTACCTCGCCCCACAGAACACCCTGCAATTCTGACTTGATTTCCCGGACCCAAAGCTGCCTGCTCCATTTGATCTAGCAACCAACCATCAAAATCAACCAAAAAACCCTAGAGCTAATATACCTAGCCTAAAATCCATATTCATTTCAGTCATATCAACTGAGATTGACAAGGAGAGAGCCCTCTCCCGACCTAGTAGGGCTAGCTACCAGGTTAAGCTTGGTTTGTGGTTATCCTAAGATTGCCTCCCTTCAGCCTGAGGTCGATCTAGGCTCTAACATAGTAGCGACTGTTAGAAAATTATATATTACAGAGCAATGGAACACATAAAATATTACAGAAATATAAACATAGAAAATGCATAAAACAAGAGAGACACAAATATACGTGGTTCACCCAGTTTTGGGCTACGTCCACGGAGAAACAGCCAATCCTTCTTTTATTATATTATCCAGCAAATTGAAGAGATACAACCTACAGCAGATCTGCTGTAAATCCCTCTTCGCTCTCAATCTCCTCTCTTTTCCTCACTCAGAATACAGATATATATAGATGCAATACAATTCCCTCATATATAGTGAGGGGTTGCCTTCTAGGGCAAAAAACCCTAAACTAAACATAACTTCTACTGTCAGATCATTTGCCTAATGAATGGCCCAGATTGACTAGAAATTACTAGACTTTTACAAGGCAATTTTACATCTATTTTTAGCTTCGGGGGCGCTGCCCCCAGACCCCCCAGCCAGGGGGGATCGGCCCCCCTAAACCCCCGCAGGGGGGGACAAGTCCCCCCCTGCACCCCCCCCCCCCCCCCCGTGAGGGTGTACAATCTTCTTGGGGTATACATCCAGCTGAAACCTTTGAATACAGAATATAATCAGGCTCCACACCCAACAATCTCCCACTTGGAGACTAATTATAGCAACTCCACCATTGCTTCATTTGCTAGACAATGACTCCACTTTGGACCTAGTTGTTTCTCATCTTCTTCATCATACTTGAAGACCAATTGAAACTATGCAGATTCTCAGTTTCTCCTTGGTTACAACTTTTGTTAACATATCTGCAGGATTCTGGCTAGTGTGTATCTTTTCCAGCTTCAATTGTCCTTCTTCCAATGTTGACTGTATGAAATGGTACTTGAGTTGTATATGCTTAGTATTGGAATGAAATGTAGAGTTCTTTGCAAGATGTATGGCACTCTGACTATCACTATATAACCTGCCCAACTCCTGCTTCTTACCCAATTCATCCATAAACCTTTGTAACCAAATCAATTCTTTACTAGCCTTCGTAGCAGCAACATACTCTGCTTCTGTTGTTGAAGGTGCAACAACACTTTGGATTTTTGAAACCCAACTAACAACTATTCCACCTACAGTAAATACATATCCTGTAGTGCTCTTCCTATTATCTCTGTCACCTACCATATCTGCATCAACATATCCCTGTAGAGCAATGTTTGAACCACCAAAGCATAATGCTTGATTTGTGGTACCTCTCAAATACCCGAGAATCCACTTCACCACCATCCAATGTTCTTTTCCTAGATTATTCATGTACCTGCTTACAACTTCCACTGCATGTGAAATATCAGGCCTTGTGCGGACCATTGCATACATTAAGCTTGCAACTGTTGATGCATATGGAACTTTAGACAAATGAGCCATTTCTTCCTGAGTCTTGGGACACTCCTCCTTACTTAATTTGAAATGGCTAGCCAAAGGTATACTAACTAGTTTTGCATTATGCATATTAAACCTTTTCAACACCTTTTCTATGTACTCACTTTGAGACAATGTTAATTTGCAATTATTCTTGTCTCTGATTATTCTCATACCAAGGATTTGTTTTGTAGCACCCAAATCCCTCATTGCAAATGAGTTTGCCAATTTCCTTTTGAGCAAATTTATTTCCTACATGCTAGAACCTGCAACAAGCATGTCATCTACATACAATAACAATATAATATCGCTACCATCATTTTGCCTTTTGAGATAAATACAATGATCAGAGTGACACCTAGTATAACCTTGTTCAAACATAAACCTGTCAAATTTTAGATACCATTGCCTTGGAGCCTGTTTTAAGCCATACAAGCTCTTCTTCAACCTGCACACTAGTTTCTCCTTCCCTTTTACCTCATATCTTTGTGTCTACTGCATATATATCTCTTCCTCCAAATCCCCCTGGAGAAAGGTTTTCTTTACATCTAACTGCTCAAGATGTAAATCTTCAGCAGCTACTAGACTTAGAATAGTTCTGATTGAATTCATTTTCATAACATGAGAAAATATCTCATCAAAGTCTATACCCTTTTCCTGCGCAAACCCTTTCACAACAAGTCTAGCTTTATACCTTTTTCTACCTCCATCTTCTTCCTTCAACTTGTAAACCCATTTATTCTACAATGTTGTTTTACGTGCAGGTAACTTCACTAAGTCCCAAGTCTAGTTATGTGATAAGGAGTCCATATCTTCATTCATGGCTTGTTCCCACTTCCTCTTGGTTTCTACCTACACTGCTTCTTCATAACATTCTGGTTCACCATAACCAGTCAACAATACATAATATAATGAAGGAGAGTATCATTCAGGGGGTCTACTTATCCTGGTAGATCTTCTAACACCACTTTTAGGTGTTTGAGGTTCTTGTTGCTGTTGTGGTTGTTGTTCTAGTTGTTGATCATTATGATTTTCAGGCACCATCACTTTTCCTGTGATATCGTCAAACACTGTGTATTCTTTGTTTTCTTTTTCCTGTTTCTTTTCCTGCAACTGATTCTTATACAAGACCTTTTCATTGAATATTACAACTATACTCCTAATGATTTTGTGATTTTCATAATCATATAAGCAATAACCAAAATCATTAACACCATATCCAATAAAGGTACATTTCTTTGATTTTGCCTCAAGCTTTGTTCTATTTTCTTTTTCAATGTGGACAAAGGCTTCACAACCAAAATTCTTTAAAAATGAGTAGTTTACCTTTTTACCTGTCCATGCCTCCTCTAGAATACCACCATCCAAGGAACTTGAAGGCCCTCTGTTTATTAGATGAACAGCAATGTCTACAGCATCTACCCAAAATTGTAAAGGCAATCCTGCATGCAATCTCATGCTCCATGATTGTCATGTTCATCCTTTCTGACACACCATTTTCTTGTGGTGTTCCTGGAACTGTCTTCTCTCTATGAATTCCATTCTCTAAACAATACCTATCAAACTCTTTGATTCAATATTCACCTCCATTATCTTATTTGAGACACTTCAACCTTTTCCCTATCTCATTTTCAACCAAATCTGTCCATTTCTTGAAAGTATTAAATACATCAGATTTATTTCGAATACAATAAATCCATGTTTTTCTGGTTGCATCATCAATAAAAGTAAAATAATAATGAGAGCCACCAAGAGATGATACCTGAGCAGGTCCCCATACATATGTATGCACAAGCTCTAATTTTTCACTCTTGTTTTCTTTCCCAACTCTAAGGAATCTGACTCTCTTCTGTTTTCCATAAACACATTTTTCACAGAATTTTAAATCAACATGCTTCAAACCCAGAAACAAATTTCTTGAGTGAAGAATTTACATCCCCTTCTCACTCATGTACCCGAGCCTATGATGCCACAATGTCATATCTTCTCCTATAGAGGTTAAAGCATTAACATAATTAGAAATACCATTGCATAAATACAATGTACCAACCTTTCCTCCTTTCGCTATTACCAAGGATCCTTTAGTGACCTTCTAGGTTTTATCTATGAAAGTACTTACGCAACCTTCACCTCCCAACTTCCCTATTGAAATCAGATTTTTCTTCAGATCTAGAACATTCCTTACCTCCTTCAATAGCCATTGATTTCCATTTGTTGTTTTATGAAAATTGTACCCACTCCAACGATTTTACAGGGTTTAACATCACCCAATCAAACCTATTCAAAATCTCCTTGAATATAATCATGAAAATGTTTCTTATCAGGTGTGGCATGGAAAGAGGCCCCTGAATCTACCACCTAGGAATCAATAATATTTTCTAATGAAAGAATCAAAGCATATTGCAACACATCACCTGTTACATTCACTTTGTGATTAGTTTCTTGTTGTGCATCTCCTTCTTTTCCCTTTTGATACTTGCAATCCTTCTTCATGTGTCCTTTCTTCCTGCATTTCCAACACACTATCCCTAATCTGGACTTGGATCTACCTTTTCTTGACTTACTGCGATATCATAGGCTCTTTCCTCTTTCCATCTTTCTTCCCCTAGTCTCTGCAGTCAAAGCATTGCCTGATGTCTCACTGGAGCTTTTCCATTGCATTTCCTTGCTAAGGATTGCACTGACAACATCATCAAACTTTAAAGTACTAGATCTAGACACAGAGTTACTAATGGCCATAACTAATCCATTCCAACTTTCTGGCAATGAGCACAGAAATAACAAAGCCCTAACTTCATCACTAAAATTTACCCCTAGAAAACTTAACTAACTTGTAATAGTATTAAAATCATTTAAATGGTCTGCAACAGGTCCACCTTCTGACATCTTCATATTAAATAAATTCTTCATAAGAAATACCTTATTTGAGGACGAGGTTTTTTCATATAGTTTGGCCAATGCCGACATTAAACCCTTTGTTGTCGTTTCCTTTGAAATATTAAATGCTACCGATGCCACTAGGCACAGTTGTATTGTTCCAAGTGCCTTTCTGTCTAGAATATCCCATTCTGTGTCTGCCATACTTGTCAACTTCTTTGTCTTTCCACTCAATGGTAGGTACAGATCTCTCTGATACAGATAATCCTCCATCTGCATCTTCCACAACTGGTAGTTTTTGCTATTGAATTTTTTTACCTTAAACCTACCATCTTCCGCGATTGCTCCCTCTCGAACCAGAAACACTTCTCTCCTACAAGTTTATCAACCAAATAAACCTTCGGCTCTGATACCAATTGTTAGAAAATTATATATTACAGAGCATAAAATATTGCAGAAATATAAACACAGAAAACGCATAAAACAAGAGAGACACAGATATACATGGTTCACCCAATTTTGGGCTACGTCCACAAAAAAAAGTTAGTCCTTCTTTTATTATATTATCTAGCAAACTGAAGAGATACAAACTACAGTAGATCTGTTGTAACTCCCTCTTCACTCTCAATCTCCTCTCTTTTCCTCACTTAGAATATAGATATATATATGCAAGACAATTCCCTCATATATAGTGAGGGGTTTCCTTCTAGCCCAAAAAACCCTAAACTAAACATAACTTCTACCGTCAGATCATCCGCCTAATGAACAGCCTAGATTGACTAGAAATTACTAGACTTTTACAAGGCAATTTTACATCTATTTTTAGCTTCGGGGGCGCTGCCCCTGAACCCCCCAGCCAGGGGGGGATCAGCCCACCCGTACCCCCCCACATGGACGGGTGTACAATCTTCCTAGGGTATAAATCTGGCTGAAACCTTTGAATACAAAAGATAATTAGGCTCCACACCTAACAACGACCATACTGGGGAACGTAGTTTTATGTTCCTTAGCAAAATGTATCAAGTTTAGATCTGATTGTTGATGGTGGACAATGATCAGACATCGAAAGGCTGAAATCATTCACCTGGCGACTCAAAATCAGTATCAAGATCAGATCCAAGGACTCCATAGGAGGATGAACTTGCCCAATAGAAACATGAAAGGACAATATGGAAAGATCAGGTATTCAAGTTGGAATTTCATCCAAGACATTATGATCTTTGTTATAAATTATTTCTTATCTTTCCCTGAGAATGCCAAGAAGGCTTTGCGAAGTATATTGTGTTTGAGAAAATATCCTAGGCCTGCATTTGATTCTTTCCCTTTGAAGATTGTGAATACAAAACATTCGCATGCCTTTGATCTTGATCAAGAACCTTCTTCTGAGTCTTATGATGACCATCTTCAAACTGATGAGCCTAAAGAGACCAAGACTGATTCTACACCTTCTGTATATACCCCTATAACTTGTAAAATTCTAGATAGATACAAGCCTCTAATTTTACCTCCTATCTCCCATGCTTTCCCTAAAAATCATTACCTATATCTACCAAGATTTGACGGTGACTGTGACAATATCACTGTTGAGAGACATGTATTGAAATTTGAGTCTTTTCTCGATCTTTTTGAAGTTGATGAAGAGGATGTCAGTATTAGGATTTTTGCTCTTTCTTTGCAAGGCAAAGTCAAGAGTTGGTTCAAAACCCTGCCTGATGCGAACATCTCAGATTTCCAGCAGTTCATCAAAGTTTTCCTCGACAAGTGGGTAGTCAGGCAGAACCTTTTCTTGATTCTAGAAGAATATAAGCAGCTGAAAAGACTGCCAGGGGAGATAGTACAACAATTTTCTGCCTATTCGATGCCTATTACTATAAGACATCCTCCTAGATCCGCTCTTTTGCACTACCCGGAAGCATTTGATCCAGAAATGGAGTTTCAGTTGAGGGAAAGGAACCTTGCAACACTTGAAGAGATGCAAAACAGTGCAATAGATGTAGAAGCTAATTTGCTTATCAGAAGGGAAAAGTTGAAGGAAGAAGAGAGGAAGAACATAGATCCAGAGGAATCGACATCTTTAGAGGTAAATCTTGGCATTTTGGTAAGTGCAGTGGAAGAGATGATGCAAAAGATCACCACAAGGAATGAGTATGGTGTTCAAGACCATGGCGTGCTGATTGAAGAAGAACAAGTGGTTGATTCAAAACATTTACTTTCTTATCTCAGTTGTCATAGATATGATAATGATTGTTTTATAGATCGTCTCGGAGAAGAGAGATTTGTTGATATGACATGTATGCTTGATGATGTGTTTTATATTGATGATTTGCCTCAGTTTGATCAGTATGAGGATGATTATGTTCTCCAAACAAAAGCTAGTCTTGTAGACAAATCAGCAGCTGGTTTGCGCGAGGAGGAAGTTCACTTTCAACTCGAATACAGTGATCAGCCATTACATATCAGCCATGGAAGTGAGGAGGAAAGTGCAGAAAATTTTGAAGTAAGTGAAGGATCAATGCCTTTTTGTTTTGCTTTGTTTCAGTTCATCAAAGACAACTTTCATGCAATCATAAGTCCACCGTTCATAAGTTTTGGTCTGGACCATCTTGACGGAAAGGAAATCCTTGTTCAAGACTTCTCATATATAGACTTGCAGCCATCGAATGCCATTGAGATTCAGGTTGTAGATGAATACTTGGAAGCTAGAACATATGATCAAATGATGCAAGATAATTCCATACCATTCCATTTTGAATCATTTCAGTTTTTGAAGGGAAATTTGCATAGTATATCTTCAAATGAGTAGCCTGTAGAAAATCATGCAATCTCATTGGAACCATAGAAAATGGGTTACAGCAATCTTTTCAAGTTTTTCATGATCAAATAGTTGATGTGTTGGATGATGTCTGTAGTAAAAGTCCTTCTCCATTAGCTACCTGTGAGCTTAAAAGAAGTATTGGTACAAACTTGATCTGGCAGCCGGTTTCTTTGTCATTTTCAGCAGGAGTCTCATCACAAATCTCAGATGAAAGTTTGCATTCATGGTATGAGGAGAAGGAAAGTAATCTATTGGATGAGCTAAGCCCTGGTGCACATGAATTTCAATATCCTTATGCAGTATTTTTGGAGGCGGATAGAGAATCTATATTATTCAATTTGGGAAAATTTGGATCCATTCACAAGTTTTCATGGGAGTTGCCTTTCAGTAGTTCTCTCTTGTTGTTCATAAGAAACCACTTGCGGAGAATTCAAACATCAGCCAGAATACTTACTTGGTTACATTGGTTGTTTCATTTCACTTGATCAGGTAATGAATGGAACAGTTAGAGTAGGTTTTATTGAATAAGCTCTATTTTGAGCATATTTTCCAATTTGTCAGTTGTGTTTTAGTATTGAGTCAGTTTCAAGTCAGTTTGTGTCTTTGAGTCATCAATTTTCAGTCATGTAATTTTAGGTTGAGTTTTTGACTCCATGCCCAATGGATAAGGCTACGAGGTCTACAGTGTTCTTGGCACCTCTAAGGAGCTACCATCCCCATTGGATCCAATCTTAGTGTCAGTGTCTTCGCATTGCCATCAGTGATCAAAATTACTTTTTTTAATTTCATACTAGGAGTCCCATTTTGATAAGGTTGCATTCCATTAGGTCATGGATCTACTGATGGTAGGGTTCATTTCCGTTTTTCCCTCATGATATGTACTTTCTGACCTCCTTTCATACCTTTCAATCAATATTTTATGCTCATTTTTAGTCTATTTCATTAATTAGATAGGGTTTTGGTCTCATTAGGTCTAGGGTTTCCTCCATGGTCAAATTTTAGTGATTATTGCTAATAATGGTTAGCAAAGACATGAGGAGGTTAATAACGATCAGAAAAGCCAAAATGTGTTAATGTGTTAATTCCTAACTGTTATAGACATTTTTGGGCACTGCAACCCCAATCATACATGTCCATAAACCAAGGGCTCCTAAGTCCCTAAAAGTTTTGCTTCACACCCTAAAGGAACAAGGTCAGCTGATTACATCATCTCCCAGAAGTTCTCCACAGAAAATTGCTCAGAACTAGTCAAAACTGGACCATACAAAATGCCCAGTGCTGAGGGTGCGATGCATCTCACTTGCTCAGTGTAAAGGGTGTGATGCATACTGAAAATCCCTTCTATAGGGTGCGATGGGTGAGAGTAGACAAATGGCAGAGACAGTTCGCAAGGTGGATCATCATGGATCTTCCAGAAACTTCTCCTGTGACACTTGCCTCTCTGAATTCGCCCAGGGATGAGTAAGAGATCATCAATCTCCAAGTGGAATCAAGAACTATCAGATAGAGGACACTAATCAAAATCCTAGAAGCCGACTCAACCCCCTACAATCATCTCTATATGGATCCCTCATCACAGAGATCTAGAGGCTGGAATCTTGTATCTTGTAAAGAAATGTTGTTGGTTTCCTGGTGCAACATCATAATGTTGGGTGATCTAAGCTTTTCATGAGGTGAAGAAGGGCTTTCAAGCTGAGAGGATGACGTTGGGTCAGAGCAATGGGTTGTAATCCTCTTTTCTCTTCTTGATATTAATAAAGCTATTCAAGTTTTCCTCCACATTCTTGTATGTTTGATTATATATGCATTTGTGCGGTCAATACATATCTGGTCCTATATTGTTTATGATTGTAGATCTTTGTTCTTCGATAGTATTATGCTGCTTTGATTCCACAGGTGCTCTTTGAAGTTGGGTAGACGAAAGACGAGTGGCAAATATCTGTCAGAAGGGAGAGGAACTAAGCAAGGAACCAAGTGCAAGACTGAGATTGGTGTCCTCTGTTCCCCTCTTATCTACTTCTCATAAAGAAAAGCTAAAGTATTTTTAGTTTGTTTGTTTCTAAGATAACTACCAGTCTTAGTGGGACTAGCAGCTCCAAGTGGACACTAGATTTTCTGATAACAAAATGGCGACTCCGCTGGGGAGCGACTAGATTGTTTGCTTATCTATATTTGTTTGTTTTATAAACTTACAGACGGAGCTTGAAGTCAAGCCAGCTAGCCTTCAAACTACATTTTCTATGCAAGTGAAAAGTAGATCAATGCTGCTTCAGTGTATCTCCAGGTTTTATTTATAAACTGGACAATCGATTTGCAAACACTCTAATTTCCCTAGTGGTGGCTCTAGTAACCTCATTAGATCAACCCCTGTGATTTATATTTACTGAACATCACTTGCTCGGCCTAAATCCCTGAACTGAGCTACAAACTGTGACCAAAGACCAAGTAAAAGTCTTGCACTGGTACCATCGCACCCTCTCTTCAAGGAAGTCTGTATGCATCGCACCTCCCATGTGCATTAGGTGGGATGCATACTGGATTCCCTGTGTAACAGGTGCGATGGTCAAAAAAGGTTAATTTTGCCTTCAGACTTTGGTTTTTCTTCACTCCCTTCAGCTCTATTCAGGAGTTTTGTTGTCTATGATCAGTATACCTCTATGGAAACCCCCTTCCTTTCCATCATTCCACCTCCATTGTGCAAAGAACTGTAAATGTTTTTATGTATTGTGCACCATTTTCAATTCTCTTTTACAAAGAAGTAGCGTAATCAAACTGTCATTTCTTGATTTGGAAGTGTAATTTTCAATCATAGAAGAGAATCCTATTGTTCTTGATGGTCAGTTATACTATTACTCTTGTCGAAAACAATTTTCAATTCAAAATTGCAAACTGTCGTCGTTATCTTCCTTTCGTTTTGAAGAGAAATTTGTTAGTATTGTCGCTTTGAAAAGATAATTCATATTTGTACTTAGCATTCTTCTTGTCATTCACACATTAAGAAGGCTGAAAACAAATACATGCATGTGCATTTGCATTTAGACTTCTTGTTGGTTTGATTTAGGACAGTGCATTTAGTGTGTGCTCTGTGCTATATGTTGAAAGAATCTCATTTTTCTTTCCTTACTAGCTAGGATTTTCATTGCAAAAGAAGATTAAATGATTGTTTATCATCTTAGACTACATTTTAGGAATTGTATATCTACATCATGTGGTGAACCTGAAAGGCAAATTTCTTAAGCAAGATCAACTGTAAAATAAATTCAATGAACATAAAAATGCTTTGGAACCTAACGCAAAACATTTAAAAGTCTAGGCTAGAGACGTATTCCGGCGTCGTAAAGCCTAGTAACTATCGCTTTCATTGCTGGTTGGGTGATTCCTCCTCTTTGAGACGACAAGTGCCAGTACAGACTTGTGCTCCCATGTACCGTCAAGTATATATTGGGATACCACAATAGGCTATATCCTTTATCCTTAGGAAGCCATGTCTGCCACCCTATCGATCGCAATGCACTGAACACAACATTCAGGAAGATTGACTATCGTACCGTAAAAATTATTCTACAGTTTTGCGATTGGTTTGGTAATCCCTCTATCTGGATTTCCAGAGTAGTCTCTTTCATTCCTTTTTAGACTCCTTAAAGGAAAAGGTCCATCTGAGCACTTGTCACTTCAGGCTCATTAAAAATCGAAGGTGACTAGAGTCATCTTTTGTTTTTTCTCGACTCTTAAAAATTGAAAAAGCAAGTTGTGTCAAAGCGTCTAAAATTTATTTTAATTGAAATAACATCATTGTTCCCTTGTTGGTCTTTAGGTTGAGAAAAATGGAGTCTACCAACCAAGGATTTCCCCTTGGAGGAAATCCTAGTCCTTTCTCCTCCTGGGTAGATGTTGGTGCACCCCATATGGCCACATTGTCACTTCCAAGATTGACGATTGGCTTGCCCATATGGCTCTTCTCTACCTCTGTCGTTCAGAACACCGTGATTCCTGAACAATCAAGTCAGCAACTAGATGATACTAGAGTTACCCCCTAACCTTCTACTTCATTAGTTTCTCTCTCTCCTCCTTCCTCTTCGCTTAATGAAGCTGGTAAAGCTGAAAATCAAGTAATTAAGAAGGAGAAGGGAAAGAGAAGAAGGAAAAGAAGAAGAAGGAGCCAAAGGCAAAAAGGGGCAACCATGCATCGTCTAGTGAAAATCCACACACTGCACCGTCCAAGCCTAAATCTCCATGTTTCATTTGCAAAGGAGACCACTATCACCGAGATTGTCCTTGCATCCCTCGGATCTTAAGGGACTGGTCTCCTCGTTTGCACAATCCGGTGTCATCAACCTCTAATCGTGTTGAAAGTACACCATCAACTAGTGAAAGCGAAGTATCTGGACAAAAAAGGAAATGTAAATTTCCTTGTAAACTATGTCAAGGTGATCACGTTGTCCACCATTGTCCCTTCCTAGATGAAGCTAAAAGAGTTTTGGATAACCGTCCGGCTTTACCGCTACGGCATCCTCCTAGATATAAGAAACTCTTGCCGAGTCCATCACTGGTTGAAAATCCGACTAACACACCATTGTGGTCAATCGAAGCGTCTATCATCAAAGTTAAACCCTCTAAATCCACACCAGATGAAAGTCAAAAGGTCGAGGCGGCAGTTGACCCGATCTTGCCTTCAGAAGGTCCGCCTTCAGATGATACAGTCACTGAAGAGAATGAAAATGACACCATTCAAATTCTTTTTGTAAACATAGACTCCGATGAACATGGGGGAAATCTACTCATTCCTTTACCACAGGAAGGAAGTTCATCAGGGTCATATCCGGCCGTCTATTCAGTCCCACCTCCAAGCAACCTAGTAGTTTCCTTCGATTGGAATCTACTAGGCAGACCCCGTTTACTGGCTAGTGTACCATTCTGAATCATTGTACAAGCTTACAAAATGGTCATGGCTGGTACCATCATAGATGAAGGGGCTTTTGTGAGTATCCTTTCCTCGACTTCTTGGAAAGTGCTTGGTTCGCCATCGCTTCTGCCTGAGATGAGAAATCTGAGAGGCTTCGACAAAGCAACCAATCAACCGTTAGGGATCCTTCCCAATGTGCCCATAACATTGAGAAGGAAAACCATTTCTATGAACGTAATGGTAGTCCAAGGACCTCTAGACTATAATCTACTCCTTGGGCATAACTATATTTATAGCATGGGAGCCATTGTCTCCTCACTCTTTAGAGTAATGTGTTTTCCGCACGAAGGCTGAGTGGTCCAGCTCGTAGACCAACTTTTGTTCCCCGTCTCACACATAGCTAATAGTCAAATGCCATCCCTAAATGGTCTTTTCACACAAGGAATGTCTCATCAATATCCAGTCCATCCACCTAAAGAGCGCGAGCAATTCGGGAGGACATGACTGAAACCCAGGGGGCATGCACCCTGGCCTGCTCCAACAGGGAAACTCTAGGTATAGAGTAGGTTTCCACGAAGGAAAATGACTAGTCCGACACCCGTCCATATAGGAAAAGGGGATTAGACCGGAATAAGATTCCCTCGTCAAGGTTAGGTGGTTGGAGTTAGAATCACCTTTGTCTAGATGGACTAAGCCAGGAAGTGTTTCTATCTGCTATGTGGATGGAAACTGTCTTGCAGATGCGAGAACTTCTAAATTTTAGCCAGGAAAATTTTCACTATACCCGGGGGCATGCAAACCTTTTTGCATGCAAGCGAAGAGTGACCTTTTATTTTCTTAGTTTGTAGATTCTCAAACCCTTTAAACTTGTAGGATTGGTCGTTCCTAACTTGCATAAAGAAAGGATGCGGGACAAAGATTTGAAAGGTACAAGCTCCATAAAAAATGGAATCTATAGATGAGATATCCTTATTATATGACTAGCACGAGCATTTTTTATGTAAAGTTCAAGCTCGTTAAAAATTAAACCTAAGCAATGAGAAATTGTTTCCCCCAGAGTTTAAGCTCATTAAAAAATGAACCAATCTCCGGTAAATAACCATTGTGAATGCATTATCATCAGCTTTTGAGCCTTGGTCGTGTTCTCATCATCACCTCCACTCTGTTTGGTCAATCATACGCCTCCATTTGATTGTTTACCTTTTTAGGAACATCTTGCGACGAGTGATCTTGTTAGCCATCCTTGTGACACTGTCGTGATTGGAAAATTCCAAACCTTACCTGGAATCAGCTGCTACCCGAAATTATCACTCGTTCCTCAAAAAACGAGCCTCCTTTAAGCTCTTTTCACCTGACTTGAAAAATATGAAAAGATTGTCGAGTGATTGGCCTCTCCAGCTTGTTAAAGCGACCGGAAGTGTTATCCCTCCTCTAGATTTTAACCTTTTTGTACCTGAGGGATTATTACACAAAAATATCGAGCGCTTCTCTTGTTCGGCTCGTTAAAACTATTGAAAATTCATCCCTTTCATATTATTTTATAATTTTTCGGACTTGAGGGATTATATGACGAAAAAGGATCATCAGAGTTTCCTTTCCGTCCCTTTTCAGACTCTCTAAAATTGAAAAAGGACAGAGTTATCATTGTTGTTAAACTCGTTAAAATCAATAGCGACAAACTTGTCATATAGACAAGAACGAGTTTCACCATCGCTAGGCTCGTTAAAACATAGCGACGGGTTCGCCCGAAGGGCGAATTATAGAACAAGCATATGTTATCCTCCTCAAGCTTGATAAAAATAAAGAGGTACTGGTCAGCAATGGCTGGGGAAAAATTGGGAAGAAAACTTGAAGAAACTTTATTGGTAGCAAGTCGCTCTTGAACATGACACTTTCACTCCACATCCGAGTCGGGTTGGGTTATTATGTTCACCGGTCATATCACCATTGGTTCATTGCACCATCCATATTTGGGTTAACGCTACCAATCCATTTTCAATGTCACCGGTATATTCAAGAGAATTCGCTCAAATAATTCACCTGTGTCTCATCCACTGCAATACATTCACACTCCATTCTTTCATGACCGCCACCCTGAACCTTGTATCATTAGATTGTTTTCACCTCCAAAATCATTTTCTCTGTTCCATGTCATAGATGTGGGATTCATTAAGGCCCTCCTAAGACGGGTCGCTTCTTATTAACATCAGCTCATTATCCAAGAAGTCTACCTAGGAACAACCCTTTCAGTACTTTGAAGCTTGCATACCTCAATGGAAAGTTTCTCACTTTCAGCGATAGGTTTACATCAATGGCCTTCGACCAAAAGATTTTGCATGGTGTTTGACTCCAAGTCCCTTTTTCACACCACGCGAATTGTACTGTATTACCTTGAGGGTCATCATCATTATCGGCGATTCCTCTCGCGCCTGTTAATAGCTTACATCATTGGCTGGTAATCAGGGGATGTCTTTCCATGTTCGACTCCAGAACATCCTTCACATGGATCAACTTGTACTCCGAGTGAAGATTGAACGATTTTGAAGACCCCGGATCTAGTTTCATCCATCCGAGCTGCGATATATTCAGGAATATAAAGACATCGAATGTACATCATTTCCCAAACAGATGATCATCTGAATCAAAGGATGATGACTCCGTCCGAATCATCAGTCTGCTACACAGACGGTTGTCTATCCTATGTACATGAAAATGAATTTATAAAGCTGAGCATGGGAATGCCCACCTCGGCTAGATCATGAAAAATGTTATGAAGATAATATATTGTATTGTATCTTATTACAGGTCGCCTTCCAACTCGAAAAAATTTCGGATCCTCATGATAAAGCATTTCACCCGACATCAAAAGATTAACAACCTCATGCTTTAGGGGGCAACTGTTATAGACATTTTTGGGCACTGTAACCCCAATCATACATGTCCATAAACCAAGGGCTCCTAAGTCCCTAAAAGTGTTGCTTCACACCCTAAAGGAACAAGGTCAGCTGATTACATCATCTCCCAGAAGTTCTCCACAGAAAACTGGTCAAAACTGGACCATACAGAATGCCCAGTGCAGAAGGTGCAATGCATCTCACCTGCTCAATGTAAAGGGTGTGATGCATACTGAAAAGCCCTTCTGTAGGGTGTGATGGGCGAGAGTAGACAAATGGCAGAGACAGTTCGAAAGGTGGATCATCATGGAAGCTTCCAGGAACTTCTCCTGTGACACTTGCCTCTCTGAATTCGCCCAGGGATGAGTAAGAGATCATCAATCTCTAAGTGGAATCAAGAACTATCAAAGAGAGGACACTAATCAAAATCCCAGAAGCTAACTCACCCCCTTGCAATCATCTATATATGGATCCCTCATCACAGAGATCCAAAGGCTGGAATCTTGTATCTTGTAAGGAAGTGTTGTTGGTTTCCTAGTGCAACATCATAGTGTTGGGTGATCTAAGCTTTTCATGAGGTGAAGAAGGGCTTTCAAGCTGAGAGGATGACGTTGGGTCAGAACAATGGGTTGTAATCCTCTTTGCTCTTATTGATATTAATAAAGCTATTCAAGTTTTCCTCCACATTCTTGTATGTTTGATGATATATGCATTTGTGTGGTCAATACATATCTAGTCCTGCATTGTTTATGATTGTAGATCTCTGTTCTTCGATAGTATTATGCTGCTTTGATTCCACAAGTGCTCTTTGAAGCTGGGTAGACGAAAGAGGAGCGGCAAATATCTGTCAGAAGGGAGAGGAACTAAGCAAGGAACCAAGCGTAAGACTAAGGTTGGTGTCCTCTATTCCCCTCTTATCTACTTCTCATAAAGGAAAGCGAAAGTAGTTTTAGTTTGTTTGTTTCTAAGGTAGCTACCAGTCTTAGTGGGACTAGCAGCTCCAAGTGGACACTAGATTTCCTAATAACACTAACATTGTTGGTGAACCTACCATCCATGATTCTGCATGTGTGTCTTCATCTATGGATGCACCCATTGTTGATATTTCATAGGACACACTATATGTTATCCCATCATCCAACAACGGAGAGGACCAATAATTCATTGAAAATCCACTTTATCCTTCATCTTCTCTTTCTAGAAATGCAAAGGGTGAACATCCTTCCTTATCGTCTACCCCTCTGTGTGATTCATCAAATCATGAGGATGCCGACCAACGTCGTGAATTTTTTTTATTTGATTGTCATGATCTCTTCACCTCATCATCAGATCATGATGTTGATTCACTCGTTGTTAAGTCATCTAAGCCACTGGTCTAGGAAGATCCATTTGTCAATGAAGTCGAAACCCAACACACCGATGAGACACTTCAGGCCCTCGCTGTCCTAAGGTTGGTTTCACTCCTGATCAAGAAATTGTTCAATCACCCAAGGCTCCTCATCACTCATCTATATGCATGGAAAATCCATCTCACACACAGATCACACTTCCTCCACTCGAACTGCGAGATCCCATTGCTCATGCATTGGAGGAGTTTTACATTGCGAGCACTCGTGTGCAACACAAGCTATCTTTGTTTCTTTTGTTTGGTTGCATGTCTTAGTGAAAAGTGTGCTTATGCCTCAAAGTTGCATGTCGTGTCACAAAGCACCACGATAAGTTCACGGACTGCCCGTCATGCACATGCACTCACTTATGTCCCGTGGACACTTTGAAACATGAAGTGTGGTTGTTTTCATTGTTATATCTTTCTTGGTTGCTGGTCCAAACAACTAGGTTTCTCGCAGACCAAGCCTTCACCAACATGGGTCTACCAATGCGTCAGTGGCTGCATTGGAAGTATCACTTCACGTGATCATGCCCATGCACCATTAGTGGAGGAGTAGGAGTAGTGTTTTCTTTCAGTTGTTTGCTTGCATGCATGTTTTCTTACATCCTCTGTTTACTTGTTTGTTTGCTTTCTTGTTTGTTTACTTGCTTCACTTTCGTTTTTTCTTCTACTCTTGCTTTGCTTTATTTATTGTTAGTTCATTCGCTTGCTTCATTCATAGGTTACTTTGCATGAAATCATGTGTGACTCACGAAACGAGCTGGGTAAAGTGCAAGAGAGCTTGTACATCTACCACTACTTGGTTATATATCATCTTGCCTATGTATGATGAGCTTGTTACTTTTAGTCCATGATACGTCGAAGGAAAATACGTACTGTTCAAAGTGAACCTTGGTTAAAACACAATTCTTACACACTAACTAGTGTCACCTTCTTTAGTCGATCATTTTTGGGTTAACCCTTGTTAGCCCAGTCAAGTAGAGTAAGGTGAGGAGGAAAAACTTAACAAGCATGTCATAGATACAATAAACTATGTCTCTGCTGGAACAACCTCTTCTACTCTCAATAAGTTGATATCCCTCTTCCACCTCTAAAATGATTAAGTGCTGTGCGCGGTGAAAAATGAAAAAAATCAAAAGTCAAAAAAATCAAAAATAAAAAATGAATAAGGTGAAAGAAGAAAAAGGCTTCCTGCGTAGGAAGGTGATGCAAGTAACTTCACCGGGGTACTGACCAGGCTTGCTGGTAGCCGAGCCATGCTTATGTTCCTATGTGACTCCACTAGGGTATTTTCTAGGCCTGCTGGCAGTGGAGCAACACTGAAAATGAAACTAAGACTCTGACAACTATACTTCTTGTGCACCTATATACCCCTCAACCCCAACCGAAATAATTTTGTTCCCTTGGCTTGGAATGTGTGTCAATTAACCAAGAGTCTCACAGATGCTACATCTTACATCAAGCTAGTGTGAAGCCAAAATGAACTGAGGATTGAACAATAATTTTGGAGGTGTTAGACTTGTTTTTCACAAACAAGGTCCATTCAGAGAGCTAGATTTCTACTAGTGTGTCACCAAGTGTTGTAGCGGCTACAACCACCCTCCAAAATTTTTCCTTAGCCTATTTAGGAGCCTCCCTACCAACCTTGCACAGCGCTTTGTCTTGCTATGCTAAGTACTCAATATTCATGATTTTTTGCTCACACAAAGGCAACCTGTCAATCACAGTTGATCCACTCCCCTCACATGCTACTCACCAGGACTTGATCCAGCTACAGGCTGAGTAGATTCCCTTTGAAAATTGTGCTTTCCTAGAGGGCAACCAACCTTCCCTCCAGGAATTACGCAATCCTCTCTGACAACCTTTTGGACTCCAAGATTGCACAATCCTACCAACCAACCCTCTGAGCAATATTTTCACAACTTTTCCCAGCAACAGGTTGTTCAGCATAGGATTTGCGCCAATTTGAGCAGTAGTTAGTTGCTCTGCCCAGAAATTGCGGAAACCTCTTGGGGAGTCAGCCCAGCTCCCAGCCAGAAATGCACATTTTTCTCCAGTAATCGAGTAGTCTCCTTCATGTGCAGTTGAGTTGACCAGTTCCCTGTGACACTGAGTAAAACAGACTTGCATGCTTGGGCTTCTTCTCCCAAGGCAGCATGCAAAGGCATCCCTTGTTTTAGGGATCAAAGTTTAGCATTTGGAGGTTATATGCAAGGATCAATTCAAAAACCTCCCACCAAGTGTCGCTTCCCCTAGATTTGTGGCATGCGCATCAGAACCTCGATGTTATCAAAACACATCAACTGGACACTACAGAGCTCATTCCTCACATCAACCTTGCATCCATCACATCCCACATCACATCTAGGAGCAGTGGGCACATTCATCTCAAATGTTTTGGGGTAATCTCGCTTCCCATGCCTTGTGCTGCATTTCTGCCACTTTTTGTGTTTTCACTTATGGGAGCATTGTTTGCTTGATTTATGTGAACGCTTGTTGTCATTTACATGTATACCAACTTTTCCTAGCTCTGTTTCAATTTTTGTTGCTATCTCAATGTTTCCACATGCATGAAACTGTTTTGCACGGACATTCGCCCAACCGGCGAACTGCCTCACCCACACGCATGTTGATCTATTCGTTGAATCTTTCATTCATGTTTTGCATGAATTGTTACCCACTTCTGCTATCACTTAGTGTTGCCATGCATTCATTGACTTACTTGCTTTCATTTGCCCGTCAACAAGTTGATCCAACCTTGGCCCGCACTCTACCTCTACCACGGCTGCATTGTGCAATCTGGGAAAGGAAGGCTCACCTTCCTCTTCAGATTTGTGCATTCTTGGTCAGCACTATCCTTCAGCACTATTTTGTGCATTTCTAGATGACAGTGGCTGCTTGGCCCAACAAATTATGAAAATCTATCCCCAGGCCAGCAATCTTTCCTAGCTAGAATTACGCATTGCGTAATCCCATTAGTCATCAGCTAGATTGGGCTATGCATTATGCAGTTCTAGCAGTCAGTTAGTCTCCTAGTAGCCCAGACTATCCCTTATGTAGTCTTGGTCGTCGATCTCCCAACTTCCCAGATGAAATTGTGCAACCTTCATGATCATTCACCCAGGTATGTTACAAGTTAGTTCTCATGTTCATTTTGTCTTTCAATAGACAGATTGTTTTCCATGAGTGTTTCCATATCTCTAGGTACCGCAGGTGTTCATCTGCCTCTCAGCAGTACAGGTACAATGGTTTCCGGGAGAGTAGAGATGAAGATATCGTTAAGAGCACGCTCGAAGATGTAGTCGATCAAGTGTTTATGAACTTGCCTACTCACGAAGACATCAAGTTGTTCGCAGACAAGGGCATCAAGGAGCAACATCACAACAAGCAACATCATGAACAACAGTTGCAAGCAGCATACCAAATGCAGTGAACACAACGAATGCAGTGAATGCAACGAACGCAACGAATACAGTGAATGCAAGAGGAAGGTTGTTGACAACACAGAGGCAAAACAAAGTTGCAAGATCAAGCTTTTCCACTGATAATGAAAGAAACTTTGGAGACTGAGGCTATGAGGTGACTAAGCGACATGAAGATCATGTGAAGATATAGAATGCAATGAAGAAGGAGTTGCATGTGCCGAAGCAGCAACTCGAGGAAGAAAATGAAGTTTCATAGACAAATGAATGAGTTGCAGCAGGATTAGGAACAATAGTGTGCGCAACGTGCACTCATGGATGAAACTGCTCCCGTACAAGTTAAAGATCCATCCCATCAGCTGACACAGGGCAGACATGGTGAGCATTGTTGTTGATCACATGCAAGGGATTCAGCAGCATGCATGTCATTGAGCGCACGCATGCAATCCAACCCATTCAACACACTCACTAAGGAGAAGACAAGAAGAAATTCCAACTGGCGTTGAACATGTACTTCGGAAAGTTGATGTGCATGACCACCAGGACACACTTGAAGATCAGCATGGACACTATACATCAGTGTGTTGTAGGTTCAACCATACCCAAGAATACCATGTGCATGTTAGAAGACAAGTTGGATGAAGGGGCTGAACCAATGCACCGATTGAAACAAAGGCAAGAGTTCGCTTTAGCAAGATGTCACCATGAGGTGCATGCACACCATCATAGGTGACCAAGCTTGGAATCAACTCACCACCTTCAACTAACTGTGGCTGAACATTTACTTGGGAAAGTTGATGCACATGACAACCAGTATTTCATGTCTTTTCTATTGTTAGTTCTAGTCTTCACAACCTATCACTAGGGATCAAAATGGGCTCTTACTATGTCTAGTTTTTAGAGATGTTTTGCAAATGAGTTTCAATGAAAATCATATCCTAATTATGTCCATCAGAAGAATATTAGAAAAATATTTCCAACGGTATATCACACTCCCAAAACCGGCTCCCGAATCAGAAGATATGATCGAAATGAATTTTTGATTCTTGGTTATGCATGTTTTGAGGTCATTTGCTGCACACAGGGACAAGTTTACTACAAAATCCGTTTCTGAAGTAATGGAAATGAATTTTATAAAAGTGAAAGAGTTTTTTGTCAATCACATACCAAACAACAAAAACCTCCTTCTTTTTATGCACAGATGTTACTATGTGGCAGATATGCAGTGATATTTGAAGTCAACATTAAAACAAAACAAATTTTGCATTTGTTTTATTGTTTTAGTCATTGTAGTACGGTGCCATTTTACAACATATGGAAAGTAATTTTGAGAAACCCATTGATTATTTTGTCAACCACGAGCAATATAACGAAAACCTCTTTCAGTTTATTCACAGGTGTCGTGAATTGGAATATTTGACTAGATCTTTACAACCTATTTTTACAGATTTAAATATTTAGTGATTTCCTGTTTAGATATTATTTGGTGGCACAGATTCTGAGCAACTAGAAACGAATTTCCTAAATTGGAGAGAGTCTTTTCTCAAAAATGACCTTATCTACAAAAACCTCTTTCAGTTTTGTAATAGGTGTTATGGTTCAGGAGATACGAGTTCATCTTTGAGCCTTATTTTCAAAATTCGGTCCAAATTTAATGTAACCAATTCTATCTTGAGAGAGATGGTTGAGCTCAACTCCCTTAGTACAGAGATGAGATAATTTTATATATTTGATGAATTTTAGAGTGTAATGGTTGGATTTAGTTGGATGCTGATGTACTGAATATACATCATCTTGTAGCAGTTTGGCAGGAAACTAAATAAAGTTGCAACTATTTTTATGGGATCCCTGTGGTATGGCCTTTAGCATGAGTTTCTTCTTTTGTTATTATGTTTTCATGTTTTTCATGTATGCCTCTCTCATTTAATTGCTTATAATTGGATGTTTTCAAGTCAGATAGGTGGAATCCATTAGGTTGTGATGCTTTTCCTTGGGAAAACACCAGTATTTCATGTCTTTTCTGTTGTTTAAGAAGGATTCATGACTTTCTCATGCCCTTCTTAGCTCCTCACCAGTCTAGATATTCATCTTATCAAGCCTAAGGTGCTAAAACTTATGCCTACCTTGCCCCGTAGAACACCCTGTAATTCTTACTTAGTTTCCTAGACCCAAATTGCCCAGCTCCTCCTAGTCTGGCAAAACACCAACAAAACCTATCAAAACCTTTGAGCTACTATACCTAGCATAAAATCTTGTTCCTGATCGGGTCATCTCAACTGATATTTTAAAGGAGAGAGCCCTCTCCTGGCCTTGTAGGGCTAGCTACAAGGCTAAGCGTGGTTTGTGGTTACCCTGGAAGTTGCCTCCCTTTAGCCTGAGGTAAATCTAGGTGATAACATAGTGGCCACCATACTAGGGGACATAGTTTTGTGTTCCTCAACAAAATGTATCAAGTTCAGATCTGATTGTTGATGGTGAATAGTAGTCAGATGCATGGGAAGACTGAAATCATTCACCTAGCGACTCCAATGTCGAAAAATCCCAAGGTTCAAAATGTTTATGGCAACTCCTCTCTTTAAGAACCAGTAGCCTGAAGAATTTCTTGGTGAATTCATTGATATCAAAATGGATTCGTTGGCTCGAAGGTATGCTCCCATGAGCCGAGATCACATTCCAAGTTTCCCAAATAAAATTCCTAAGGTAGATTGGCAAAAGAATTTTCCTATGTTTAAAGATGATGGTAGGAATGATGTTGCTTTACATCTGGTTAGATTTCACATGCATACTCGCAAGTTGAAGGTTGATTTTCCTAAAGACTGCTTGATGAAGATATTCATGGCCACTTTGGAAGGTGAAGCCCGATCTTTGTATGAAAGTTTATCACCTGCTTGTATTTACTATTTAAAGGATTTTCATACCATGTTCTTTGAAAGGTATAAAGAATCTTATCCATCCTTAGTATTAGTTCAGAACTGTTGTAAACGTGTTTATAGTTTTATTGAAAATCTTGAGAAAGTTTATGAAGATGATTACTTCATGGACAATGAGATCATGGAAGCCTTGTATGAAAATCCATTTCAGCAACATAAAGAGAGCTTAGAGGAAACTTATCAAGATGCTCAGGAAAATTCGCAACAAGTTCAAGATCTTAGTACAATTGAAAATGATGGAAGACAAGGTCTTATTTCAGATCTGCTCATAGTAGAAGACAATATGCAGGGAAATCAAGTTTCAATTTCAGATTGTGATAAAGTCAAGTTGGTTATTTTAGATCTAGATTCAGATCATGATGATGAGGAATACCTTGTTCTGAATCCCATGAAGGAGAGCTCTGTTATTGAGATCATCTGGAATGAAGAAGACAAAGTTATTGACCCAAGTGTTCTCATTTCATTAGAACAAAGCCTTCACGAGGAGGTAATCCAGTGATTTTATGAAAAACAAGATGAGATCTTTGTTCAAGTAAGTGAAAAATCTTCTTTCGATAACTCAGTGGTAAATGACAATCTGGTTGCCATGTCATATGAAGACGATCAACAATGTATTCAAATTTTAGAAGACCAGGGAATTGAGGACTGTCATTCAGATTTTTCTTCTAATATTTCATGTTTTGAATTGTTATTTCAAGAAGACAATTATCTATCTCCTCTCTCTGAAGATGAGATAGATCAACTCCTAAAAATTCATGTTACAGCCCAAGCTAATGCAGGTTTGCAGTGTTCACATAGTCAAGAAGGTGTTAGTGAAGCTTCTTCCACTTTTGAAAATGAGGATAGTCTTGAAATTAGATTTATAGATCAGCAAACAAATATTGTTTTCTTTCATGAAGATGATAGGGCTATCATGTTTGATAATCTTGAAGAATGTTTTCTGTTTAAGAATGACTTAGACTATGCAATTGAGGAGTATGAGCCTGAGAGAGACAATATGCCAGAAATCGAGTCAAAATTTATCATTCTCAAGGAATTTACAGCCAACACTCAGATAGTAAAAGCTTATACTTCTCTATGTCTTCCTATCAATCAGCAACCAACTGTTCTTTCAGATCAGAATGAAGGGAGTACTTGTATTTTTGTTGTTGGATCTCAAGACAAGCTAGTGCTTCAAGATTTTCAAGATCCCTTCGGCATTCTTTTGCAAGCATTGGAGAAGATGAATTTTGCCCAATTCGTTAGCATAAGCCTTGGTTTCAGTTATTGTTGTGAGTTACTTACATGTACATCGTTCTACCTACTTGAGGAAAGTGAGAGCAGAATTTTAGTGAGTAGCAATCTGCTGGATTGGTTACATTGGAAGGTTCACTTCACATGATTGTACATATTTATTCAGTAGGTAGGTGGTTGTCATCAGTATTTGAAGCCCTTAAATCTTGATGGTCTTCTACCATTAATAAGTTTTTTAAGTACTTGTTTCAATTAAGTAAGTCTTCAGTCATTTTTCAGTCATTTTCAAGTCAGTTTCAAAGTCAGTTTGTGTCGTCAAGTCGTCAGTTTTCAATAATGCATTTCAGTTTGTGTTTTTGACTCCATGCCCAATGGATAAGGCTGCACAATCTATGGTGTTCTTGACACCTCTAAGGAGCTGCCATCCCCAATAAGGCCAATGTTAGTTCCAATCTTCGCAGCCTGTCACCAAGGATCAAAATGGGCTCTTACTATGTTTGGTTTTTAGAGATGTTTTGCACATGAGTTTCAGTGCAAATCATATCCTAAGTATGTCCATCAGAAGAAGCTCAAAAAAATATTTCCAACGGTATATCACACTCCAAAAATCAACTCCCGGATAGAAGATATGATCGAAATGAATTTTTGATTCTTGGTTATGCATGTTTTGAGGTCATTTACTGCACACAGGGACAAGTTTACTACAAATCAGTTTTTGAAGTAATGGAAATGAATTTTATAAAATTGAAAGAGGTTTTTTTCAATAACATACCAAATAACAAAAACCTCCTTTTTATGCACAAGTGTTAATATGTGGGAGATATACAGTGATATTTGAAGTCTACATTAAAACAAAACAATTTTTGCATTTGTTTTACTGTTTTAGTCATTGTAGTGCGGTGCCATTTTACAACAGATGGAAAGTTTGAGAAACCCAAGGAGTGTTTTGTCAACCACGATCCATGTAACAAAAAACTCTTTCTATTTATTCACAGGTGTCATGAATTGGAATATTTGATTAGATCGTTACAACTTATTTTTACAGATTTAAATATTTAGTGATTCCCTGTTTAGAGATTATTTTGTGGCACAATTTCCAAGTAACTGGAAACAAATTTCCAAAATTTGAGAGAGGTTTTTCTCATAAATGACCTTATATACAAAATCCCTTTCAGTTTTGTAACAGGTGTTATGGTTCAAGAGATACGAGTTCATCTTTGAGCCCTATTTTCAAAAATTCGGTCCAAATTTAATGTAATTGATTCTATCTTGAGAGAGATGGTTGAGCTCAACTCCCTTAGTACAGGGGGGAGCTAATTGTATATATTTGATGAATTTCAAAGTGTAATGGTTGGATTCAGCTGGATGCTCATGTACTGAATATACATCATCTTGTAGCAATTTGGCAGGAAACTAAATAAAGTTGCAGCTATTTTTATGGGATCCCTGTGGTATGGCCTTTAGCATGAGTTTCTTCTTCTGTTATTATGTTTTCATGTTTTTCATGTATGCCTCTCTCATTTAATTGCTTCTAATTGGATTTTTTCAAGTCATATAGGTGGAATCCATTAGGTTTTGATGCTCTACCTTGGGAAAACACCAGTATTTCATGTCTTTAGGTGTATTCATATAAACAATTAATTAAATTTGGTTAATTTACTAAATAATCCTCTAGGTTTATTTAACAAAATAGATAAAATTAACTTAATATTATTTTCTTATTCTAATATTTATATTTTATATGTATTTATTAAATATTTAATACCTTTTATAACTAACTATTGGCTTAAAGGTGAGGTTATTTGTCCCTCTGTCTTCCTATTTAATATATTTAATTAACTTATTTTTATGACCTTGGTCTAACTAACTGATCCCCAGTCAACTTTAGTCGTTGGTCAATATAGCCGTTGCCCAATCAGGAATTGCAGCTATTGGAGGTTTTTCTCTGACTATTTAACATGCAAAAGCTTGATCTGATTCTTCAACTTGTCTTGACGATGAACCACACTGGTTGGTTCAAAACATGTCGACAAATGAAATATCATGTGATTTACACCGGAAAATCTCTCGTAAAATTTCATGTCTTTTCTGTTGTTGAAGAAGGATTCATGACTTTTTCATGCCCTTCTTAGCTCCTCACCAATCTAGCACTTCACCTCATTAAGCCTAAGGTGCTAAAGCTTATGCCTACCTTGCCCCATGGAACACCTTGCAATTTTGACTTAGTTTCCCAAACCCAAATTGCCCAGCTCCTCCTGATCTGACAAAACACCAACGAAACCTATCAAAACCTTTGAGCTATTATACCAAGCATAAAATATTGTTCTTGACCAATCATCTCGACTGAGATTCTAAAGGAGAGAGCCCTCTCCCAGTCTTGTAGGGCTAGCTATAAGGCTAAGCATGGTTTGTGGTTACCCTGGAAGTTGCCTCCCTTCAGCCTGAGGTAAATCTAGGTGATAACATAACACACTCACCAAGGCGAAGACAAGAAGAAATTCCAACTGGGACTGAACATGTACTTTGGAAAGTTGATGCGCATGACCACTAGCACACTCTTGAAGATTAGCATGGACACTATGCATCAGTGTTGTAGGTTCAACCATACCCAAGAAGACCATGTGCATGTTAGTAGACAAGTTGGATGAAGGGGCCAAACCAATGCACTGATTGAAACAGATGCAAGAGTTCGCTTCAGCAAGATGTCACCATGAGGTGCATGCACACCATCACGGATGACCATGCTTGGCATCAACTCACCACCTTCACCATCATAAGCATGTCAAAGAGTTGGTCCCATCACAGTGGACCAAGTGTCAATGATGTCTTGCAAGGCTTGCAAGGCTTTCTCAAGCCATGTTGTCTCACATGAGTACATGTGGATTGTAATGTTGAGTCATGTTAAGTGTAATTCATGTGTCAATAGTTGGATGTAACAGTCATAGAGTAGGTGAAGAGTCATGAGGGTAGTTGAACTGTCATAAAGGGGAATGTCAAGGGTCACCCCACCCTTTGCTATAAATAATCCCTCATAACTCATTGTAAGGGATTTTGGTCATCCAAGCATCTAAGAAGACTATTTTGAAGAAGGCTTGGACAGTATTGTAACACGCCTTGGCTTCTCCACTGCACGAAGCTAGTACATCTCTTTGGAGGAGTAGGTGGATGCGGTTGTAACGTTCCACTGTTGAGACTAGCAGGTTTACATGGTGTATTGTAAGATTGTGACTTACACTTCTTTATATAATAAGAGCCAACACATTTTCATACATATGTTGTTATTGTAGTTGGACTGCTCTGGTTTCCTTAATGATATACGTTGTTTAACTTACGTACTTGTGTATGAACTGATTCACATGCAATTATATGAATCTTCTTGTTAATGTGTTGCATATGTTGTTAATATCGTCACCATCTGTGTCAATTGCTCTGCCAGACATCATATAGACCTTTCTCATGAATCTTGCTATATAAACTGTCACACTCGTCTCAGACTGATCTGTGAGTGTTTTTCGTGTTATCTTACCTTGTATGATGTGACCATCACATCCAAGTGGACTTCTCTGCCGAAAGTTGTGACGTCCTTTATGTGGTGTGTTCCTAGCCAAGTTGGGATTGATCCCTTTCAACCTGGAACTCACCTTCACCTTCCTCTCCCTTCGAAGTGTTGGAACCTCTCATACACCTTCCTTGACTCACTGCATCAGTCACACCCTTGCTACTGATAGATTATCTTACTTGCCTATGTGCGACATCGCAATTAAGGCATTACCTTATGACCCACTACTAGGACTCCTACACTAAACGGTCTGAGGTCTAATTGGGACTTCTTATTGGGAAGATACCCTTGACATGTTGGTGGGTCCAGCACCGTCAACAGAAGGAAAAGGGAAGCAAAGATCAAGCAAGGAAGAGCAGGATCAAGCGGCGACAGTGAGATTACATTCAAGTATCGATTTGCATATGTGATGTCCTTCTTATATTTTGCATGCATTGTACATGCATGTGAGCATTTGATTCTCTTGTTGTCATTAGCATGGTTTTTTCTAGGTGTGACAGTGATTTTCATCCTTGCCTTGCCATTCCCTTACAATGCTTCTCTACAAATATAACATAAGTATGAGATCCCTATGTTCAGATCTGTTGTTATGACCTGTAGATTACATGTTTGTTACATTTTTTACAAAAAACTTTTCATGGCTAATAGGGTTCAAGTCAAGTACTTGTACCAATGATTTCATTAGTAGCCTTATTCCATTGTTAATTATCATTGTTGAAAGTTTCATGACACTCTAGGCAGTGGCCTGAGTCCTAGCCCTGAAAACGTGGCACAGAATTTGGGGTCACTTCTAAGAACTGGCTGAAAAAGACCACATTCATTGGCATGCCTTGTTGTGGGAGCAACTGGAATGCCTAATTCGCATGCATGGCTTGTCATGGAAGTTACTGAGGGTCCAATTCAGTGAAATGTCAATTTGTCTCAGGGGTTGGTCATGTGGAAAGGTTGGTTGGCTCCAAAAGGTTTTGTAGCATGTGTAGAAGGTCAGAATGGTCTTTTTTTGATGGTTCCACTTCCTTAACTCTACATGGGGAGTTGAATCACATCATAGTAGCCTCTCCTCACATGTTTACCCCAATGGATTGGTTAACCTGGGTAAATATGGGGAGAGGGTGTTACAAATAAGACACTTAGGAAACTTTGACCTAGGAGGAAAAGAAACACTTAGGAATATTAGAAGGATAGTAGAAAAAAAATAAAGATGACACAATATATCTTGGAATGATAGTTCATGTAGGATCCAAAATTGACAAAGGAAAAAAATTTGGAGGGTCATTGTCATAGTGACACATTTGAAGAACCCCAGTTTCTTTGTTTACATCCTACCTTTATGTACACAAACTCAGTCCTTCAGGAAGTTTTGACTCACTTGAAGTATTTCCTTGGCTTCCCCATGAAACCTGATTATGGATATAGTTTCCTCTACTCCTTACTTGGTTAAACACATTACAAATCTTGCTGAATTGCAATTGGTTTGATCCAGGAGAAGGTAATATAGCATATGTGAGTTACAGATAATCAGAGTCTTGGTTTTCATCTCTGGTGTTTCTTTGCTACCACAAGCATGAATAGTACCTCAGTGGAGTCACTACAAGAACAAAAGCATTTCTTCTGTTGGATACCTATACCAATAGGTTTCATATTTCATGATTGGCAAAATAAGTGCCAAATATGATCCATTCTTTGCTGCCACAAAGGTTCCATATTTACAAGAAAAGAGAAGGTGTATATAGGCCTGCATATTC
>APFE030497843.1:130661-142654 GCA_000404065.3 Pinus taeda | reverse complement strand
CCATCATGAAGGTGCAAAACAAATAAACGTGCCAACTCGCTATGATGCTGAATGTGAGCAAGCCTCTCACAGAACTGAAAACATGACATGTATCGAAAACCATTCATTGCCAAAGGACAAGCCTGCAATGCTGCCAATGAAGTAGGTTCCTGTCTCCTATGATGACCACCTTTCTTAGGAAACCTCTGCTGTACCACCACCTCTGTAGATGATGAATGGTCATCACTAGGCTCATAACTTTCGGTGTCTGACATGGTTTTGGAACAAGATGAGCAAGCTGAAAGGTAAATAGAACTGTTGCCTTTGCCTGCAAAATGCTGAGAAGTATGCTGCTTTCAAGGGGAAAAATCATAAGGGAACTGTTAAGGGAGGGATTTTTAATAAGGAATGGGAAATAAAAACAGGGATTTTTAGGGAAAATTCACAAAATGTAACACATATCATCTCATCATTTTTAAGAAATCATTTGCAACGAAACCATTTATGATAGGGACCAAGGGAAAGAACATATGTTATGACAGGGGTATGGGACAACATTGTTCATTTGATTTTTGTCCTTTAATGAAGCAAATTCTGTTATCTGAAAGGAATTCATATACATTTGGTGATAAGGGAAAAAGGGCTTCATTTATATTTTTATCACACTGAGAAAAAGGGATTTCATTCTTCAAAAGGGAAAGGGTAAAAGGGAAAACAGAGTTTTGTTTTAGGAATACACAACAACATTATTTTTGCATATCATAACCACAACAATATGTCCATTCTGAATATATACCCAACTGCATTCTTTAAAGTTTCCTTTTATAAATCTCATAACAGCAGCCTGCCTTTTTTTATACCCAACCATATCTCTTTTTTTTTTCATATTTGGGTCATTTTGGCAATTTATTTTTATTTTTCTTTTCACATCAATTTTTTTTATATATATTTTTTTATTCTTTTGTTTTATTTCCTTGCTATAGGTCCATTTAATTTGCTTGCTGTGGGAAGGAGAAGGGCATTTTAGGGTTTGTTTGGAATATGAAGGGTATTAGGGTTTAGTGAAGAAATTTGGGAAGGGATAGATTTTGTAGGAATATGAGATGGGAACTTTGTATTTCTTGCAAACGAAATAGATGAAATAATAAGATAAACATGTAGCAACATTTGTGAATTTAATTGACAAGGAAACAAGGATGGGATAAGAGGGATTTAACATTGAAAAACAAACAAACCCTAGCACATTTGCCTACATTAACAACAGCTAAATTCACCATTTCTCTTGCAAATTTTTGAAGAAGGAAACCATTAGACACATCATCATTCAATCATCACTTGCCATCATGGATGAATTTAGAGCCTACCTGGTCGATTTAGCAGTTTGGGAGGGTGATTTAAGTGATTTAGCAAGTTTCTGGCGAACCCAGCTCGAATGGTCGCACCCCAAACTCGACTGGTCGCACCTCTCTGAGTGGTCGCACCAGTTCAAAAATTGCACTGTGGGAGCAGCTCTGACTAGTCGCACCTACCCAACTGGTCGCACCTCAAACTCGACTAGTCGCTCCTCCAGAAATGACCAAAATCGCTGCAAAATCGCCTTTCTTTGCTTCTGTCTTGTGTCTTGCAAGTTTGCAAATGCATAATGAGGCCATGAAGAGGGCTTTTTAGTTTTTATAGGTCCACATTGAAAAAAAAATTAAAACATCAAACCCACTTTCAAATGTTGCATGTTTTGGCAATTAATTTAACACTGTTTTTTAAGTTTCACTTTGCCTGAAATTGATCTTTTGAGTGTTTTCACTTGGTTCTTTTTGCAGGTTGATTCTCTGATGGATTCTGGCGAGGAAACCAGGGTTGTTGCCGGCATTCTGAAGATTTATGAAGATTTTCCTTATTTTTGCAAATTTCACATGACCTTAGGTTTAAAAACAGAGTTTTTAAAACCAAGGTAAAAATAAGCTGTAGCAGATGAAAAATATCAATAGAACATAATTACAAACCTCCTTCTGGCTTGCTGAAGACTATCAGACTTTTGACTCATGACCTAGCAATGATTTTGACCGAAACCCTAGACCTAGACTTGGAATTTCAAGACAAAAATGAAACAAGTGTGATACAAGTTTTTTCAAATGATATGACCTGATTCCAGCAAAGCCAAGAAGGGAACAAGACCAGCTCCACCATCAGTGTTATGGAATGCCTAACGGGATGCAAAATTGATGCTGATGAGACACCTACATATGCATATGCAAAGAGCTGTTTGATCACCGATGGAGGGCTCAAGACCGACACTAACACATGGGATGATAAAGAAGTCTATGAGGGAGCTGCGTGACAACAAGGTTGCGCGTAGAATCGGTATGTCACAAGGGTCGTGGTTGTGCAGAAGGGGCTACGCTACTGCGTGAATGAACTTGGAGGTGATCATTGTTATCACTATTCATGACAAGATCTCTGAGCTAAGGAGAAAAGGAGTGGGCGGCGGGCAATTAAGAAACAAAGTACGAGCTAGATTCGGAACAATCTATCATAGATGTAACGTTAAAGCACCAGAAAAGGAGGGAAAGACTAAATTTGAATTTCAACATGCCTATAAATTGAAGGACATGCGGTACAGGTACTCAATGAGTAGCGAATTAACATAGAGCAGTTGAGCCTCCAACGTGATGAAGCATTAGCACAAAATTGGCAATTGGAGCAAATTGTGGGGGAAGCATGTTGTTGTGCCCCTGAGCTCGAGATTGCAATAGATTTGCCTGTCGGCATATGGATCCACAAGTTGGCCAGCGGGTTCCGTGAAGCAAAGGAAGAAGCAGCGAGGATCTAGTTGGCCCTCAACTTGTAGATCGTAGAACTAAAATTGAATCACAACCCTCTACACCACCGGAGGTCACAGAGCAGCAAAAAGGCATCATTCAATCTGGGCAGGAAACAATAGCACGTGCCATGCAGGAGTGTGCTGGCTTGTTGGATCAGTCACTTATTATGGTCACTTCACGACAAGAAGACCCAACCTTACAATGGTTGGAAACATAAGCAAGGGAGCTACAACAAGCCTATGATAATGTCGGGGGGACCGCGTAGACAGTTGCTATTACGCAGTGCTTGGCCAAGATGAGGGAGGCCCAAGCTCTCAAGATACAATTTGATGCCGCTCGGCAGAAGGAAGCAGTGATTAAAGAACGCATCTAGCCTTGGCTTGATGAGGCATTCGTGGTTTCCACCACCATCGAGCGAAAGATGGCACACATGCAGGTAGTATGTGAACCCAGACAAGCAACTGAAACTGATACTGATGCATCAGTGGCTCGCGTAGAACAGGTACAATAGATGGCGGAAGATTTTGTTGTGAGTGTAAGCAAAGCACAGAAGTTTTTGAATGACCTCCACGCGAAGATTGTCGCACCAGCCGAGTGACTCGGGACGAGTCACGATGATTGTGTTGGGAGCCTATTGGGTAGCGGAGGCCCTGTGTAATGGTTTTGGGGCTCAAAGCCCACAATTTTGGTAATAGTATGATAAAGGCTCCACGAGGTGTGCGGAGCGCGAATTGTAATGAGTCAAGTCAAAAGGGTTGTCCACCTGAAAATAATGTAAGAAAATAGAAAGTGAGTCGCCCTGCCCATGGTCGGTGGACCATGGGAATGTATAAATAGAGCAAAGGCTCTAAGGTTAGAAGTTAGTTTTGGTTTTGATCTTGAATGTTATGGGTTTATGAAGGCAATTTTCTCTTTGTGTCTGTAAGTCCGAGTCGAGGGTGTTGGTAAATAGATAGAGGCTCTGCAGCTATGTGCACAGAGGCCAGGTAGAGTCTGCAACTGTGTGCGTAGACCCCTGCAGCTAAGTGTGCAGGGTGGATCTGGTTTTATTGACAGAAGATAAATAAAGATAAGAGTTTCTTCATCAATTTCGTGTTTTATCGTGAATATATCTGTTTGCTTATGTTCTTAATTTATGCATATTTATGATTGCGTGCTTTGGTTATTACTTTTAAATGTTTGCTTAAGACTTCAAGAGATAGATCTGAGCAATAATAAACACATATAATAATAAGAACCTAGGAAGCGCATGTCACAGATCTACGCGAAGCCACGCAAAACAGCGCGAGTGCACCGATCTGATTGTGACCCTTCCAGACTACATCAAGACATCCCAAGGGTGCGGAAACCTGGTTCCAGCACCCTCCCCTACTACTCCGGATGAGACTTCAGTCCGCGCTCCACGGACTGTTGCTGAAAGGGCCGGTACTGCGGGATTTTTTTGGTTAAATCACTTCTGAACATGGGTTAGGCCCCAACAAGCCAACAACTTGTCTTGAGTTTTACGATGCGATATGAGTATTGCAATGAGGAAACTGTGATGGAGTACTTCTCGCGATATCAGAAAAAGATTTATCGAGAGGTCAGAGTTTTCGTAACAATGGAAAGTGCCGATATAACTTTGCGATGTTCTATTTGCAATGATGACGTGGCTTGCTGGCAGGACCGATTCTGACCTTTGTATGCATGGAGGGTTTTTCTTTATTAGAGTTATATATGACCTATCATTAATTCTTTAAGTCTTAGGCAAGTCGCATTGCGATTTTTCTTAAATACCTGCCTTTGTGATTGCCAATATGCGATATGTGAAGGGTCCTCATAACTTTTTATTTTAGTTATTTAAATTCCAATAGATTTAAGGCCTAAGTGCGGATAACATATTTTTTGGGTTTTTTGGAATCTTTAGTTTATTATTTTTTAATTGTTAAAAGACTCTAAGTTTTAAAAACTTTAAGGGTCCCCATTATTGGCTACGTTAAATTATCTAATCATAATGGGGGTTTGTTGAATGAAACAACAATTGGCGATTCACTGGAAGAACTGGTTATCTCTGATAGATGTATATAAAATGAATTTTAAACTTAATCAAAAGCAAAAATGATTAGGAAAAAAAAACTATTTTGAAATATTAGGTATATAAGATTACTCAAAGAAAAAAAAAGGGCTATTGAAGCTTAGCTTTTAAGATGAACTTTATTTGTCATAGGTAGAGCCACTGCTGCCATCATGCATCCATAGCCTTGACAAGGTTTCCTTTTAACCGATAATGAACCAAGATCCCAACCACTTTAGTTGTAATCTTTAGAGGCAATATATAAATAAAAACAACAACAACTTTTTTATTTTCTTTTTTGAAGATATATATTTTTTAAAAGCCATTTTCCTGGTTTGGTAGTGAGATGATGACAATGCCATTCACAGGTTGTAATAAAGTTGAAGAAGCTAGCTTGTGATGAGACTCCTTGTCTTATGATTATATAACCACAAGTGATTATCCTAGTTTGGTGGCCAATAGTGACAATGTAAACCTATTATTTTCCCATGATCATGGTAAGTAGGCTCTTGATGTGACCTCTTATCTTTTAAATTTATTATATTTTTGAATTACACTCTAAAAATATATGACTATTGGATGGGGAGGTTCATTCACTCCTTAAGAGTATCGGATGACAATTAAAGTTTAATGTGTTGAAGCTCCAAATAGTCTTTACTTTTTTTAAAGAAAACCTTTCTTGACTGATAACTAGATCGAAAATTTCATAAGTGTCTTTAAGTCAAAAGAGGCTTCAACTTCAATGGAAAAAAACTCAGAGTTTATAATAATTACCCAATTCTTCAAGTTTGTAATTATTTCCTAAAAAAAATATACTTTGAGAAGTCAAAAATCATAGAATGATTAGAGATAATGATAAAAATCCATTTGTATGTTACTTAACATTATGTATTCTACAAACATCAGTATGTATATATGAATATTTACATTAGAACTGATGTTCCTTCAAGAAAATACTTTTTTGAGAATTAGCCCATTAACAGGAAGGGCATCCCTCTTTCCTTGTAAATCTTGCAAAATAAAAGTTGATGGGCCTAATTTCTCAACAATTTGAAATGGTCCAAGCCACAATTTTTGAATTTTTTGCTTTCCTTTGTCTTCATGTGCCTTGTCCCATTTCAGGACTAAGTCTCCAATTTGAAATTTTTCTAATCAACTGAGCTTGTATCAAAGGAAGATTTTACTAGCTGTTGATGTTGAGCATGTGTTTGTTTGGATTTTTCCCTTTCTTCTTCTAATTTAAGTATCTGTGATATCCTTAATTGTAGAGAGGAAGAAGGTTTGTCGTCAATCAATTGTACCAGAGTTGATGAGGGAAGGACTAGATTAGGAGGGAGAATAGCCTCCTTCCCATACACTAGATTAAAAGGAGAAGTGCCTGTGGAGGCCATCTTAGTTATTTTATCAGCCCATAAAGAAAAAACCGGATATTTATGCCATTTCTTTTGGCTTTGATCAACAGTTCGTTTAATAATCCTAATGAATTTTTTATTAGTTGATTCTATTAAACCATTTCCCAGGGATAATAATTAGCAAAGTATTTAAGTTTGAATCCTCTTTTTAGAGGAAACTCAGTCATACTGTTTCTTGAAAAGTAAGATGCATTATCAAAAATGAATGCATTAGGTAGACCAAACCTGATAATAATGTATTGCTTAGATGAGTAAGGATAAACCTATGTTGCTTAAAAGAGTAAGGAACAATCTCACCAATAATATCCAATCCCCATTATTCAAAGGGTTGTTCAATGTTGACTGGTTGAAGATGTAAGGTTGGCTTTCTCTATCTTCCTGCAGTAGTTTGGAAAATTTTACACTTTCTGACATAGGCATGTGTATCCTTGAAAATATTTGGCAATTAGTATCCAGCATGCAGGATTTTATGAGCGGTGGTATCTCCTCCAAATTGTCCACCAACTGGTCCATCATGTAATTCCTGCAAAACCCTTTGTGCTTCAGATTTTTCTAAGCACTTAACAAAATCGAATCATAATTTTTTCTAAATAACACATCATCAATGAGTTCATATTGATTGGTTTTCAGCCTTAAATCCCTTTTACTTTTGTAACTGAGTTCGGGTGGAGCATAACCATTCTTTAAATAAAAAATGAGATCAACGTATTGAGATTTAGTATTAGTGATGCACACCTCAAATATCTAGACAGTGTTACCTGATTCATCATCAGCTGATATATTAGAAGCTCCAGTAATCAGTCTACAAAAACCTTGACCTCTTACAATTTTAGTAGGTTTAACTTCAATGTCATATTCTTGCAGAGCAATGACCCAATTTACTCTCTTTTCTCCCAATTCTTTTTGAACAAGCAATTGTCTTACTGTTGGGAATGGTACAATTACTTTAGTATGAGTTTTTAAAAGAAAAGGCCTAAAGTGTTTAATAGACTTAAAGAGTGCAAAGGCACGTTTCTCCACTTCTGAATAGTTAAGCTCTGCTCCTTGTAAGTTGGAGTTAAAGAAGGAGATAAGTTCCTCTATTTTTTTATCATTGATCTATGTTAGAACTGCAACATAGGATAACTTGGAAGCAAATGTATACAAAATGAATTGATCAGAAATTTGGGAGTTATTAAAGATGGAGCATCAATAATAGCTTTTTTTATTAACTCAAATGATTCTCTTTCACTATGTCCCCATTTAAAAAATGAGTTTTTCTTGATCATAGCTTGTAGAGGCAAGACAATATGAGAAAAATATGGAACAAATATTTTCACAAAATTAATGTCCTAGGAAAGATTGCATTGATTTCTTATTATGAGGCAAAGGAATATCATAAATTGCCTTGATTCTGTCAGGATCTATGCAAATCCCTTCCTTGGATACAATAAATCCTAGAAGTCTCCCTTCACTAAGTGCAAAGTATGACTTGTTTGGGTTTAATGAAATCCCATATTTAATACACCTTTCAAGAATCTGTTTTAAATCATGCTAATGATTGTTCCTTTTCTTGGAATATATAGCAATATCATCCAAGTAAACAACAACAAATTTATTGATCAGACCTCTAAAGGAAATGTCCATAGCTCGTTGGAAAGTTACTCCTGCATTTATTAATCCAAAAGGCATTTTTTGATATGCATAAGTTCGCCATTTATCTTGAAAGTAGTCTTTAATATGTCATATGGATGAACAAGGATTTGGTTATACCCTGAGATTCCATGTAGAAAAGACATTAGTTCATAACCTACTACTGACTAAAAGATTTGTTCCATGGGTGGAAGTGGAAAGTTGCCTTTCTCACGGGCTTTATTTAAATTTCTAAATTCAATGCAAATGTGAATATCACTATTCTTCTTCCTAACATGTACCAAATTTGAAACCCACTTAGAGTACCTAGCTGGAAAAATGATTTTGGCCTTGAGGAGTTTGTTTAGTTTGCTCTTGATTTGATTTTCAAGATTGGGATGAATTTTCCTTAGCTTTTGTTGAACAGGCTTAACACCAGGTACCATTGGGATAGTATGTTGAATCAAAAAGGAATTATAAGTTTACAAATCATCATAATTCCAAGCGCAAACATTTTTGTATTTCTTTAATAGGTGAACAAAGGTCAATCTCTCATCTGATGAAAGTCTTAAGCCTAAATTAATGTTCTTAGGTTTCAAATCAGATCCAAGGTTTATCAATTCAAACCACAAAGTTGAACTTTGTAGTTTGCAGTTAGTGACCTTTTTAAATATGTCCTTTAAGTCATATAAATATTCAAGCTTGACTATAGACTTTGTTAAGGAATTTTCCTCAATTGATTACTTCATTTGTTTTTCATGCTTGTCTTCATCGATTACATGATCAGTATATGACCCTTCTAAAGTTAAGAAACTTAAAATGTCCTCATCATGATTAAACACACACCAGTGAGTGACATTGTCAAGAATTGAAGGGTGAAAAATCAATTCAATGGAAAATCTATCTAGACTATAATCCTCTAATGGGATCATTCTGGATGCGACATTTACTAGCAGATCAGCACTAGCATTTTGAAGTCTTGGGATAGGATAAATATTAAATGCTATAAAATGAGAAGTAAGTGTTTGAATGATAGATTGATAATGTTTCAAGTGGCTCGAGACACAATGTATGGTGTTCCAAACACTTGAGGGTATTTGACATTAAGAATTATCACTTCGTACAAACCTTGAACCAGAGCATCATATTCAACAATGTTATTGGTGCATTCTGTTATCACTCAGGTTGTTCCCTTTGACTCCTAAGGGAATACGGCCGAGGTAACCACAAACCAAGCTTTGGACTGCAGGTCCTAGCCTACCAGCAGTTAGAGAGGGCTCTCTCTTTGGGATTTAGCTTTGTTTAAGGGATGATTTTAGGCTAGATATGATGCACATGGGTTTTGTTTGAGTTTGGTGGGATGATGATCTCAGACAGAACTGGGATGCAAGTGTATAACTGTTTTTTCCATTGGGCAATGGAGTCACTATAAGTGTAATTACTGAAAAGAGTTTCTTGGTGAAAAGGTAGTACCACAGAGCAGGATAGGTAGGCTAGGAACAAATTTCAAATCTGGTAATGATGGAATGAAGTCAGGGAATGAAAGGCAATCAAGAATCTCTCACTATACTGACAGAGGGAAAATGGATGAATATTGTGCAGGAGCAATTAAGAGTTCCTAAACAGTATTCAAAATGAGAGGACTAGCGCAAACATGAGCAGTTAAGAATTCATATCTATGACTAATCCTGAAGAAAACATAATAAATAACAGAGATTGAACATAAGGTGCATTCAAACAAATCTTATGTTATTCTTCTTCTCTGTTACCAAGATCATGAAACATAGATGAGATTTACAAAATAGAAAACATAATACATAGTTTAGTATAACTTATTGTTCCATAGCATGACACAGGAATTCTATAGCAAGTCCCAGAACATCCAATCCACCTTCAGATCATTCAGACACAATGAACTTCAATAGCCATTTGTATTAACACAGTCTGATATATTACAGCGCAGTTCAAAAAGAAGAAATCATCAACCAACCCACCAACCAACCCTTATTACATTGTTCAGGGCTGTATTTATAGGCAAAATATCTACAAAAATAGATCTGATAGAAGATCTGAGGAAATAACTGCAATTAACCTAACTTCTCTTGCAAGTAATGTAAAAAATATCTATCTAATGCTGCGCTGGGGGCAGCTGTTTCAAAAATGAGGCTATGTGGCGTCCTTTGGTAGTTTTGTTGTCCAATCTGCAATCACTGTGCATTCAATATCTTATCTACACCTCTTAGTTGGTTCTGCTCTTTATTAAATCTGATATGATTCAGCTTTAATGGCCATTAACTTTGTTCTGGTATTCATTGACTTTGTTTGGATGGTCTTTAATGCTCCTCTGCTTTGATATTAAGTTCTCCACTCATATTCTATTAATTCCTTCGCTGATACACTTCAACGCGCTGTTGATACTCTTTATCATTGAATCGGGACTATCTTTCTCTACTGATCCTCTTTAAACTGCTAAATCGCCCCTTTTATCTCTTTTGGGCAAAAATGACTGCTGCAAACCATGCTCTGGACTGAGGCTTTCCATTTTTGCCATTTTTTCTTAGCGATGCACGATTAGCGCTAAGCGCTAATCGTGCATCAAAAACTACCTCTGATTTTCATTCCGGGCTTCCTAAGCAGCGATTTCGCCTTTGGCGCTTTTTCTTCAGTGGTGACGTCAGCATGACGTCAGTAGTGGGACCCATTACGACGGATGACGTCAGCGGGGTGATGTGGCAGGGTGACGTGGATGATGACGTCATCATGACACAGTGGCAGGGTGATGACATCAGCGGGTGACATGGCGCAGGTACAGCACAGTGGCAGGCGACGTGGCGGCATCGTCATGCGATGACGTAGGCAAGCAGGGAGGGTCGTAAGCGGTTTGCGTCGGACCACTTTTGGTACGGGAGTGGTATGTGTCAGGGGCGGCCCAATACAATAGGCGGTCGACAGCTGTCTCGATGTACGACGGTGAAACCGTCAAGCATCGGGTACTATCGTACCGCTACGAAGGGGCGCCTGATATTTATTAGGGCCGTCGGATCTGGGAGGGCCGATCCTACGGTGGACAGGAGGGCAAAGTGATCGGGGTTTAATAGAAATGCACGCCCGATAAACGTTAATTATTCGCGGCCTCGAGTGGGTTTTGGACTTTAGGTTAAAGATTAATGTGTTTTGGCGCGGGAGTATAGTTATTCGTTCAACCAAGTGTTTAAACAAAATCCATAGTAATATGTATGAGCGGAGGGTAATGGTATGGTTTTATGTGTGGGGGGGGTTTAATATGGTTATTTATTTAACCAGAAGTTAAATAAATCCCAAGGGTAGCGAATGCGAAGGGGCTAACAATGGGTCCCAAATAGACCTAAGGTTTCCCGACTTTAGTACTTGGCTATAGTTGCCATGGGGGGGATATTTAGTGTTATTTGGTGTTTTTATATAGTTTCTTATAGAATAGCGGGAGGGGAAATGATTTAGGGAGCTAGATAATAGGGTTAGATGTTAATATGAGATGAAAAGGAAATGGATGTATGCTAAGTTTATAGAATGGAAACTTAAGCATAGGGAAATGAATGGATTGTGTAAAGATTAATTTTACACAATAAATGTGGCTTCTTTTCACTAAGTCAACTTAGATGTCAACTTGGTTTTTAACAAGGATGGAGTGAAAATGGGCTTTTTGGGCAGATCCCAAGGTCCTCAAGGGGATGTTAGTGAGTGATTTGGGAAATAAGAAGAAGGGGGGGTTAGAGATGCCTTGCTTGATCTGATCAAAATGAAAAAGTGCCTCAAAATTGTGATCTGGATAAATATAACACTTGAAAACATGAAATGGATCACATAGATTGATTTCTGCAACCACAAAACTACTTACCTAGCCTACTTTACCTATCATTTTTTCTTCTTTTGGTTTGGGTGCACTTGAACTAGCAAACCCAACTTTTCAACTTTTTTCTTTTTTACTGGCCTCCTATCTACATCTATACTTATTTCATCCAGGGGCTCAGATTAGGCTGTTGAGCACCCTTGCTTCTCTACCTATCTAAGAATCTGCCAAGATTAAGCTGTTTGGACAGATAATGATTCTCTATATTCTACAACTGGAAATTGAAACCTAGG